>JABTTQ020000724.1:0-97310 GCA_016081115.2 Rehmannia glutinosa
CAGTATTACTTCGTTCAGTTGTATTGCTAATTCTTATGGGAAATGTTGAAAATTTATTGATCATTCGTTGGATGACTATCGGGAGCTGGATTCAGGAACAATTGATTTGGTGTTCTGTTGTACAAGCGTGATTCTTGGTTTTGGAACACTTGTCACATAAAAATTAGTTCCTTTGCTAGGGTTTTTAATATCAAATGACATTTGACCGGTGTAGCTACATTGTTTTGTAGAAAATATTAAGCAAACAGTCACGATCTCTAGCTTTGTTGGTTGGGAGGAGCAACTTGATATGAGCAAGAGAAGATATTATTTTAAATGAAATCGTTATGGTAACATAATGAATAGGAATGTTGGATGCCATCTATATTTTTGTTTGTTATTCACATAAAGGAAAGTTTGTTTAATGTGAAAATTTATTATATTGTTAATTGGTGCATGTGCGTTGATACATGCATAGTTGTTAAGGCGCAAGGAGAACCTTCGAGCGCAAGGCCATGGTAAGCGCGACCAGGCCCGCACCTTGCAAACATCAGACGAAAAACTTAAATAATAATGAAAATGATAGATTTGATTAAAACACACTTCAAGACACCAAGTTAAGTACCAAAACTCAAATTAAAACACACATGTTTATCAAAGCCAAACTAATCAATCATCAAGCTCATTATCAATATTATAGGATGTCGGAATTTGATGGGTTGGCTGTCCTTCAAGTTTGTTTCTTTTTTTTTTTTTGTGGAGATATGAGAGACTAATTGAAGATTTTCAACCGAAACCTTAGTCCCCCTTTTTGTTTTTTTGTTCTAGTTTCTTCCTCCTTCCCCTCCCAAAAAAGAAACAATAAAAATCGTTTTCAACCTAAAAACATTTTTGAGATTTTTAGAACTTGCTGTTATTCAGGCGTGTCTCGCCGAGGCGGACATCTGCGCGCCTGGCTAGCATCGCCCGCCTCGGTGTTGGCGTAAGGCCTGCCCCTTGTGCGAAGCGCCCGTGGCGTGCCTTTAACAACTATGGATACATTTGTATGATAACGTTCAACAAAGAGAATTGGTATTTGTTTTTCAAAATGACTAGACTTTTCATTGTAATGGCGTAAATAATTTCGGTCAAATGAATCCCACGTGAGATCACCCGAAGAATGGTGATTCATCATTAGTTGATCTCGTAGGTCTGGAATCTATCTATAATAAAGAATAAAGATTCGCTTAGTTGTGAGATTAGAAAAATTGAGTGTCTCTGTATGATATGCATGAAATCCACGTAAATCTAAAATATACAAATCAAAGTAAAAAGATAAAGGAAGAAACTTGGATTGCCGTATCTCTTCTATTTATGGATCTATTTCTATCCATATGGCCAGTAACAATTACACCAATTTTTGCCTATTCAGAGCATGAAAACTATTAATGTTGCCACACTTCTTGAAACTTAGCTTATATTATTCGTATTTCCACGCATCAGTTGGTCTTCATTAATGATTTACTGCCGCCAGGGGCCTCTGTTTTCTATGTGCTGGTTTAGTGGCTTTTTGGATATGAGAAGACACATCAAAGCATAGAGAATTTTTGGAGATGGAGACAAGAAAATGAGAAATCCAAATGTTTAGTTGGATGAAGAAGTCTCAACACAGATTCAACTCAAGCCCAATCTCTCTTGTTGAAGGGTCTGGAGCCGTCCTGGTATCTGAGTATAAACCCGTCCCTGATGTGGACTACCTGCAGGTTTGTTTGAGTTTAGGCATGCACTTCATTTGAGCAAGGTTTATTCTTCAAATTGAGCTTGAATTAATTGGTATATCGCATTATTATCTTTACATGTGCAAACTGTTTGAATTTCCTTACTAATGGAACAATTTGTTAAATAAATACTGCAATTGTACGCCCAACAACAGTCTTTCCTAATTGAAGTGCTGGTTGTACTGTAGAACCTTCATTTACTATACTAAATGTTGAAATTCTTTTTTTGTTATCTGCCACCGTCATCTTTTTAAATGCCTTATCTCATAGCTTTGGGCTTTCTCTTACCTGAGGAATATGCTATTAGGTGCCACTTCTCCAATAAGAAAACTTAGAAACAAATAGAGGCACTGGAGTGCAATTTTAGTGCATATGAATTTTTATGTTTCATTTACTGAAAATAATTTTGCTTGTTAAATTTTTACTTCTCTTTGTCAATTACAATCTGTGCAGTCCAATATACTCAAATCCTGGTAATAGAGTTGAGTATGATCCAACGATATTGTGGATAATAAACAATCACTATATTTGCCTCCAAACACGACTCCTGCATGTGCAAAGTGCCACTTTATTAGTGTCTGAATGATCCAATTCGCTGTACTTCTGCTTTTACATTTGCGACCTCTTCATTGAGTTTGTGTTGTATGTTTTCAATTTTTTCTTTTTTAGCAAGTGTAATTTGGGATTAGAATTTATTTGATGGATTCAAGATTTTGTTTGCTGTTGGCTGATTGATATCTAATATGCATAACGTATAACAATCGATTGTTGTACTTCTGTTGCCTTTGTCAGGAGTTACTAGCAATTCAACAGCAAGGGCCCAGATCAATTGGCTTTTCGGGACCACGAAACATGGGGTTCATGCACCAAGAACTCATTGAGATTCTCAGCTACGCACTGGTTATAACTGTATGTCTCTCACTATTTTTAGTTCTTCCGACTTTTAGTTTTATGTAGCGGCTTGCTTGTTACATGATGCTATGAGCTTCATTTCTTTCTGTATGGCCTGATAAATTATTGTTATGAATGCCCTGTTGATTTCTTTGTAGAAAAACCATATCTTCACGTCAGGAGCATCAGGCACTAATGCTGCTGTTATTAGAGGAGCTCTTCGTGCTGAAAAACCAGAGCTGCTGACTGTGATATTGCCACAAAGTTTGAAAAAGCAACCTCCAGAGTCAAGAAATTACTTGCTAAGGTAAGAACTGGAAGGCATTAATGTTTGGGTTAATTACAAAAACACCCCGACCTTTGGGCTGATTACAAAAAAAACCCACAAAAAAACCTTCAGGTTTGATTATGTCTTATAAATTAAGGGGGTAACTGTAATATTTTAATAAATGACAGCCAGTTATGGGGTTTTTGGAGTGTTTTTTGCTTATGAAAGGAAAAATATAAGACAGAAGCAAGCCTCAAGGGGGCGTTTGCAATTTTTAAAACCCATATATTTTTTTTTGTAATTATCCCTTAACGTTTTGAGTATTTGATATAGTTCATGATTTTGGACATCATTTAGTTTTGAGCAAAACTTTTTTGCTTTACCCATTATTCCTTAGCAAGGAACAAAGAGCACTATTTTCCTTAGAGTGCAAGGGTGTGCAAGAGTGGTGGGTTGACCACGTAAGGATTTTATACTCCCGAGATTGACTGTGACCTGATTTTTCAGCCCTTTGATTCATTTTTTTATGTAATAAGGCTTGGCTACCCATATGCTATGTGCAGAGGCCATCCTGGATATTTATTCTACTAAGATATATATTTGGTCTCAGCGCTTCTAATTAGAGTGCAAAATAGCTTCACAAAATATCATTTGGGATGGCAAAGGAAGATTGCTTACTAGTTACTACTTTACCAAGAGCTTTTCTGTTTGTTTGGTGAAGTAATTTGGTAATCTGCAATTGTTGCAGAAAAAGGTGGTAAGAACCACACTTTATTACAGGAATAAAGAAAGAAAAAAGAAAGAGAAGTGATTTATGGTCATTACTTCAGCATTGAAAATTGCACTAGTTTGCACAGATGCCCTTCAACTTTGCTTCCATTGCATATATTCACATTCATCAATATTTGGCTTAAGAATTTATTGATTTGTTGGGAAAATGGTTATGCACATTGTTGCACACAGGGTAAGAGCATTTACATTTTCGGGAGTGTTTGCAATCACTAAAAAAAAGGTGCTTCTCTGTACTCACCTTTCGGCTTTAAAAAATCACTTTTAGTATTTGCAAATGCCAACCTCTGCCTCTGATTCTGCTTCATTTAATTGGAATTTAAAAACATAGAGATGAGTGCTTTAGATTTGTGATTCTGCTTCTGGTTTTACTTTTACAAATAAATAAGCACTTTTACAACTTTTTTTACCAAACACTCAACTTCTGATTCTATTTGCAAACACTACTAACTTCTGATTCTTAAATGATTCTATTGGCACACACTAATAACTTCTGATTCTCAACTGCTTTTACTTATGCTACAATAAATCACTTCTGCTTTTGATTTTTTGCAAACACTCCCTTTCAGTTAACCATAGAATCAGGGTTTGCCACGTTGCACTGTCACCATATGCACAGGACAATGTATACAAAACAAAGTTGTTTTTAGCATATGCATGCCACTCCACTTCTTTTATCGCTCTTAGGGCACACAAATGCAGAAACGAGGGTTAGATGTTTCCACCTTACCAAGCGAATTATGAAGATTTTTGGTACTGAAATAAATCTTTGGTGTGCATGATTATTACATTTATGTTTTTGTATTTACACACTTATTTTACTCCTCTTTTCACAAGAGTGGTGATGAAACTACTTTAATAGAAACAACGATATATACACCTTTGGAATATATAATATATAAAAATCATCAACATTAAATACATTGGGAATATCAGAAATATAATAAACTGATAAAGACGTAACGAATGCCATCCCTTTTGTGATTTTGACGTTTAATGCATAGCTGAATTGTTGTTTTGGTCTAGGTTGCATTATGTTGTAATTACAGTTATTTGCTAAATTTGACAACTATTGTTGTCTTTTTTCTGGGATATGACTCTTTCATTTCGACTTTAGCGCACAAGTTGGTTGCACAACCCATTATTTCCATCTACTAAGTATAGTATTTGTTGGATTGTGAGGGAATCCTAAGATATTAAGATCACTAATACCATATCTTCTTTTATTTATTGGGGCTATGCAGAAAATAGTTTCTAAATTCTAATATGGAATAATTTTACAGGTACAAAATGTAATAGAGAAGCCTTACAATGATCATCTTCCATTGATAGAGGCCAGCAGGTACCACTTCTGTTACATGGGCGTTGCCTGTAATTTCTGGTATTGAGTCTAGCTAAAATATCGAAATATATGACTTAAACCTTTTATTATGCAATGCACAAAAAGTGCTGTTAATCCTGTGTTGAAGTTGATCTACTGTGCAACATTGTAGCTAAAAAAGGTGAAATTGTTATAAGGGATAGTTACAAATACTACACTTAAGGTTTAGCCTAATTACAAAAGAACCCAGTTATTTTTCAAAATTACAATTACCACCCGCTTATTATAACAGATTTTTTTTACATGTTAATTATTTATGTTTACAGCAAAATCCATTCTATTGTTTAATATTTACGGATACTTTAATCGAAACGTGTCTAACTATATCTAGGTAATGGCCAGTTGACATTGTTACTGCGAAATTACTTAACCGACTAGTCCATGGTAAATGCAGGCTTTGTAACATGGACATAATCTCACAAGTACAGCAAGTTATTTGTTTCGCCTTTCATGACAGTAGATTGCTCATGGAAACGTGTCGAGAAGCAAAGAATATGCGCAAGATCGTTACTCTGTTTTATCTGGATTGACTGTGGCCTAAGGCTCTTATTCTTTTGTCAATATATGATTGTCCAGAAAAGTGAAATCTTGACTTGGTTGTAAATTAGAATGTTACAGATTTAATTCAGGTCTCCTTTTGCTGGAAGATGATTGTTTGATTGGTTTCATCATGTTGGCTACATACTGAGCAAAAGTAGATGTATTTAGGATATTCTTCAGTATCAAACGATTGAAATGAGTTATCCCATTCATTACAATTTATAACAGTACTTATATGTCTCCATGTTTGGCAAAATTTAGCCTTTTCATTTTTTCTTAATTTTTATTTATCTCGAATACATGATTTGGTTTGCATTATCGACTAGTTCTTGTGACTCGTCTACGGTTTCATACGTCCAAACCTGAATACTCTTCAGATTTTTGTTATGTCAATGAAAAAACAGACCGAGCTAATTCATTGACATAACGAATCATGTCTGGAAATATATTTTCATTGATAAAATGTGAAGTTCGGCTCAAGATCGAATTGATTAATACAATACAAAATAATAAAATATGTAAAAGTATCAAGCCATTTCAATTCATGTTAGCATCGATTGAAGCTCATTCCAGCTCGATTCGAATGATAATCTAACACTAATTCTTTTTTAACTCGCTAAATAATACTAGGTTACACAAAAGAAAAATGAAATATATAATTTGCTTTTCCTCCTCCCTCATGATGAACTTGATCTAATCACATGAAAACAAGGTCAGATTTCTGACAACATTAAGTGCAAGTGCAAAATATTAAGTGAGCATCTGATTCTTGAAAATTGTAACACAAGAAGTCACATATTTTAGCAGGATTTACAGAATGTCATCAATCAAAACAAAAACTATTGAACACAAGACAAGGAGACGAGAGAAATATTGGCCATCTCGAAAACCTTGGACATTCAGTATAGGATCACATCGAATCTATTAAAATTAAATCCGATATTGTAACATAAAATTACAGATGATGGCACAAAAATGCCCATGAAAATCCTTCATTACCCATAACTCAATGGCGTTGAGCACAATACCCTCGACATCAAGCAGGTAATGGTTCCTCCATAACTGCATTTAAATTCGGGGAAAAAAAAAAAAAAAAAAAAAAAAAAAACTGCATTTAAATTCAGACAATTAAACATCAAGTTTAGGCAGAATATTCATATGAACAGGTATATTTATCGGATAATCACAAGTACTACACTTGCAGTTTAGCCTAAATACAAAAATCCCTATTATATTCTAAAATTACAAATACTCCTTGGCATATGATTCTACATATTGCACCTACTGAGGGGGGGTATTTTGTAAAACGAATACATTCTTCAAGGGGTTATTTGTAATTTTAAAAGATAACTGGATATTTTGTGATTAGGCTAAACCTCAAGGGCAGTTTTTATAATTATCCCTATACTTAATTGGGCTGGCTGAACTTTGCATGTGCTCGTTTGTGTGTGTCCTAGAGAGAGAGATACCTTTTCTATGTGCAGAAATTTCAGATGACGAATTTGCCCCTGCCTCTGGAATGGCTGGTGCTTTAGTCGGCACATCAGGAAGATCCAGCTCCTCTTCTTGTTCGTCAGTAGATGGTACTGCCAAGGGAACTTTGGGTAGATCTTGAAGGTTTAACTGTACAACACCATAACACCCTTTAACATATAGGTACTCGTATTATTTAATTTTATGTAACGGATCAAGTGGACATGCCACATATCAATCGATTTCTGAGGAACAAGAACATCAATTCATGACAGGTATAGTGTACAAAAACGTAAAGGTAGCAAAACTAGACGACATTAGAACAAAATTTGTCTTAAAGAAGGAAATGACACATCAAGGGTAAGGAAAAATCACAAGGTTTTAGATAGCTAACCGAAAACTCAATTAGTGTTGAGGTACAGTTGTAAAATGTATGAAGCCAAATAAGATGATTGTAAAGCATAAATTCTGAATCAGTAGATAAACACATATGCCACCACATGATTCGAGAAAAGAGTAATTAATAAAGATAATAATCCGTTAGAAATAGTTAATAAAAAAATCAAAAAACCCAAGTGTAGTACATGTATAAAAGAATTTCCCAGTATGGCATAAAATTTGAAAAAACAGACCTGAGTTTCTAGATCCTCAAATTCTGCTAAAATATCCTCCTCATCTTCAGCTGATAGCTTCTCTCCCAAAATGGCATTGATTTCCTATACAAGAAAATAACTGTCAGTAAAATCGCAGAACAGACTTCTCGTTAAGAACTAGAGGAAAATGACTTGCATGGAAAAGATGGGGTGCTTATTATGCTAGATTGCAAGTTAAAGGCAAACAGCAAAATTCAAGAAATGCTAATTTACAATCCCAATTCATTCATTCATTGAATGGCGAATCTGTAGTTGTATCTATAAGTACTCTACAGACAACTCAAATGTTTGCTATCATGCTTGATAGCAAAGCCAACCAGTTAAAATAAAGCTAGAATTTATTTCCTGAGAAAGGAAAATTATTTAGTAAAAACTGATTGTATATTGCTCAAGAAGCACAAACTGATTGTCAAATGTTAATTATTATGTTCCTATCATCCTTGTTACATGACAAACCATTAAAAATGAATCCAGAATTTCTTACCAAAGTGAAAAAAAAAAAAAAAAAAATTAGTAGCTCAAAGAGCAGAAACTGAATGCATCTTGCTTAACCTGATATAAGCATATACATATATATAGTACATATGACGCATGTGTAAGGATGGGGGACTTGCATTGATATTCTCCATGTTTCCATGGGATAATTACAAAAAATATCCCTGAGATTTGGGTTAATTACAAAATAACCCAGAGGTTGAAAATTACAATATATCCCTTGAGGTTTGATTTGTATTACATTTTACCCCTTCATAAGCAAAAATATTTCAAACACTCCCCTTACATTTCTACAAATATCACAATTATCCCCTTACATTTCACATAGAATCAAACTTCAAGGTTTCTTTTAGGAGGTAATTTTCAAACATGTCAGGGCTTTTTGTGATTAATCAAAACCCCAGGTATAGTTTTGTAATTATCCCTACTTATTAACAAGAAAAGAAAATTGCTGACTGTGAAATCTTTACATAACATAGCTCCTTAGACTTCTATTCAAACAAGAAACAAATGGCCGGGCGGACAAATCACTTAAGGGGAACAAATCACTCTGGATTGTATAACTGATGACATATAATAATGAACTGAAAGAACAAAACAGGCAACTCACATCTTGATAAGCTTTCGCCTCAGCAGAATCATCCATCAGTTTTTGAACATCATCCAGGTTTATCTCACTTTGTATTGCTTTAACTGCATTATTTCCAGCCTTCAAACTTTCAAACACTGCCTTTTGCTTGCTTGCCAGTTCAACATCTGCCAACTGAAGCAAATTCTCAATTAACAAGACATCTTATAGATATTAAAATCTGGATGATGATTTTAAAGGAACAAGTGAAGATTGAAGAAAGAAAACAAAGCAACGAAGAGAACTTGATCAATGTAAACCTACTTGCTGCTCTACATTGATAAGCCAACCATCAACTTGCTTCAATAGGTCTTCTTGAACCTTCTTCTTCTTCAATGCTAATAATGCCCTATCTTTCTTCTTTTCACGAACCAAATCTTTTGCAGCTTGCTTCTCAGCTTCAATGACAGCCTCTAGCTGAAATCCGTACAAAACAGAAAGATTAACACATTGGTTGAGCCAGCACCACATGAGCATAATAAAATTACTCCACATGACATCAACAGTAAGCACTAACAACAGTCTAGTAAACTACAGTTTTATTTAGTATCCATTATCTGGAGTTATGATGATGGCATGTGAACTTTTTCAGGAAAATCACAAAGATTAATAGACTATACATAGAAAAATGGAAGAACGAGCATCCACAAATAGAATCAGGATGGTTTTCTTATGCCAACTGCATATAGGAATTGAAAAATGATTGAAGTGGAGCATCGCTGCTATGGTTTCTTTCTAAAGATGAATCTCATATTTCACCTTATTTAAATAATTGAAGCTTTTAGTACGAGCCTTGTTGTGTTAAACTCATGAAGCAATTTGAGTTGCAGCAGACTTTTAGTTTCACAAAAAAATGATACAATTAGCAAGAAAAATAGAAACTGGAAATCAAAGATGAACATTGTTCAATAGCATTTAACCATTTATCGAATTCATGTTATCACCTATCAGATACTTAAGGCGTGGTGAAGGCGTAACTAATGCAGTGGTATGGTGGAGATCTGAAAGAAGCACTTATAAATTAAGTCCTGTAAAGGAATGCATCGAATCTGAATGTTAATCATTTTCCGATTGTGAGGAAAAGTGGAAACACCCTCTTTTCAGCGCTATTAGGCTCACCACTAACACTAAAGTTATGAAAGCTAATGCAGACTTTGTCACACATGACTATTTGAAAAGTCATGCAACACTCAACAGAGCCCAAAAAGAGGTATAATGGTTAAGCAGCAGCAAAAATTAAAAAATGAGAAGTGTTGTACGACTGATTAAAATGGATACGACTAGCCTCTTGCATGAGAGCGATTCTACAGAAGTTTATGAAGAAGAACTCAGAGAGTTCAAGTTATTATGACATCATAAGCTGCCTATGGAAAAATTTTAGTCTTTGCTTCTCCTCAAACTGAAGATAGATAAAAGTTATGGCCTGTAATAGGATCAGATAGTCATTCTTTTAATAATACGCTGGATTCTCTAAAACTTGTCTCCTCCGTGACGATTGGTAATTGACAATCTCTAGAAAGCTCGTTTCATAAAATCTCAGACATATCAACTTTTCGCATCGGTTGGTGTATAAAAAAAAATCTCTTTCTGAACAGAAAAACCTTAGGCTTTAGACCTGACAGGTTCAATTCCATCAATCATATAGGACAAGTCATTTTTAGTTCTATTAGAACTGTTCTGTAATTGAAGTACTCCGAACATATGCAGAAAAGAACTGAAACAACATAAAACTAACGACCAAATCACATAAAAACA
Organism: Rehmannia glutinosa; assembly: GCA_016081115.2. Taxonomy (NCBI): domain Eukaryota; kingdom Viridiplantae; phylum Streptophyta; class Magnoliopsida; order Lamiales; family Orobanchaceae; genus Rehmannia; species Rehmannia glutinosa. The sequence goes on from JABTTQ020000724.1 coordinate 10,610, forward strand.
ATCAACATATCATCTTTTTGGGAATGAAAAGAAAATCTAAAATTCAACCAAACAGAACCTAGAAAAGCATATTATAGACTAGAGCAACCCAATAATACAACGCAAAAGAGATTATACAGATGCCCTTTCAACAACAATACATTAACTTCCAATTAGAAATTAAGCCCCACCAAAAAGGGAACGAAAAGAACATTGAAAGAAAAACAAAGAAAACTTGACTCTTTACAATTCCCCGTAATCCGTTCAATCCCGTGTATCTGAACTGATGGATCACATAATGATATTCATGATTTTACAGAGAAACACAAAGAATTAAACTTTATAATGAAAATACATCAGAAACAAAAAAAAATCAACAAAAAACAAAAAGATTAAATTAAACTTGAATAAAATAATTCATAATAGGGGAAAATGTACCTGCTGCTGGTATTGAGCAAGCTTACGCCTTTGGGTTTTGAGGGAAAGAATGGCTTTGTCAACTTCCGTGATCTTCGGTTTCTTCACAAAGACATTCCCCATTTTTCTCAGTTTTCTTTTGCCCAAATACAAAAAAACGTCAAACTAATAACAGAAAGAGTTAAAATCGGATATATACATTCACAGGAAAAGCTTGTCCCTCTCAACTCAGGAGTTGTGCTTATTCAAGACTTCGGAGAGAGAGAGGAGACGGACATAGACGAAAGAGATGAAATGGGCTATTGGGTTTAGTTAGTGAAATTGTGAATGAGGCCCCCACCACCACCACCACCGCCCCCACCCACAAAAAAAAAAAAAAAAATTGATGTTATTTGGGCTTAGCCATTTCTACATAATTATATATAATTGTATTTAAGTTTATTAAATTTTAAAAAAAATTACTTATTTAATTGAAGAAAAAATCTAAAAAGATATATCAATATTCATTTCATATATACATAGACAGCATTACATATACATACTTGGTCGTCTTAAAACCAAGAACAGTCTTGGTTTTATGGATATTGAAAATGATACATGCGTGTTGGGGAACAACAAGAGTCAATTTACCATCTTTATTTTGAATGCACATTTTGTAAGCAGTGCAGGGACGCAACTCGGCAATGGATCGGCTTCATAGACAAATGAGTACACTCGGGAGCGCACTCAAATGGCTTAGAAAAAAGCAGCGGGGACGAGGTTGGCAAGAAAAGTAAGAAAACGACACTAGCTTCCACCGTCTATCAAAACGGAATGCAAGGAAGGTTGATATTCGAGGTGAGACACCACGAATAGATTCGATCATCATCAAGATCAAAACACGGTGTATAAAACTATTTTGCTTTATACCCCCATGTTCGAGTCGTTCGAGAGGCATGCTTAGACGGGCGCTAGTTTTATTTATCTTGCGTTCCCCTTTGATATGTAATATGAACTTGATGTAGGAGCCATTGCTATGGTTCCAAACTCATTTTGTATAACCAGGCTCGCTTGATGTATATGTTCTTTTGATTAATATATTTCACATTTACCGATCAAAAAAAAAAATTTGTAAGAAGAAAAAGTATATTTTAGATCGTATTTTTATTATTTCTGGGTAATAATATCAAAAAAACGTTCTCTGTGCTTCCGGACATGCTCGGAAAAGAAATCTGACGCCTTAAAAGACTCCCGTGCCTACCTTTGCGTAGTCTCGGTCCCATGGTGTAAGGCTCACTTCGCACTCAAGGCCGTCCCCTTCATTCTACTATGCTGACCCCGGCAACCCGCTTTACACTGAACTTAGCCGATACCAGCGGGGAAAGAAAGAGCTTAGGTTGTATAGGGAAAGGTCGATGGAGGAGTCCCAGAAGAAGGTTAATTAGACGTATAATAATATAGGTTTTAATAATGTCGAGCATCTTTTCGCTATGCTATGCTAGCTTCTTTGATTCAGAGCTGTGGGGATTTTTTTTTCTCTATAGATGCGGCTTTACCGGGGCTGGAGACTGAACAAAATGGCCTGAAGCGTTTTCCCGTTTATTATCTGATTCTATTTTGAAATTATTGCAATCGAAGGAAATATAATTCATATAACTATTAGGAAAATATATGTGTAATAATACAAAATAAAGGACGTACAAATATACAACTCATACATTACACAGGGTCACATGTTAATTTTTAATTATAAAATTATTTATAGAGTTAGACGAATATTCAACATAATAATACACATATTATATATATAGTAGTAGAGTTGGCAAAATATAGTTTGGCCCGATAATTGAGCTGGACTGGGCCTTGATTTTGTAGGCCCAACCCTATTGGCCAGTGAACTGGAGTTAATCCGACTATTAGCCCAACCCAACTATCTTTGTGCACAAAATAAACACATGGATTGAATTGGGCCAAGTATTTTTGTGACCCAAATAAATTAGCCTGGTCCAAACTTTTTTAAAGCCAGGCAAACTTGGTCCGGGCCAGGCCAGCTCACCCGGTCCATTGCCAGCTTTATATAGTATTTGCTAAAGATGTTAAGTGGACCGAACTAGGTCAACCAAGCCAAGGCCCGAGTAGGCCAATCTCCCGGGTGAGCCGTTAAGTCCAGGCCCGGATCTGAAATGGTTCAGGCTGGGCTAAATAATATTTAGAAATTCTAGGCCTAGCTTGGCCCACTTCATGCAGCTAGCGCTGATCCCAGCCCCTGGGTCAGGCAAGCATCACGGGCCTCATGATGAGATGGGTTATGGGCTTTTCTTTTTGTTATTGTGTTTGCGTGTGTAAAATGTTATTGTTAAAAAATCGAATTTATCATTTATATCCTAGCATTGAATTTGTAAATTTATTTTGTTGATTGTTCCGATTTATATCTTTAAAAGTTTGAGTTATTTCCTAGTTAGTATATTTAATTAATTAGTATACTTAGGCACTATATTTTCATTTAGTATTTAAATGATTTATAATGTGAATACCCACCAAATATTAGAATGTTAATTATTAGTATTTTCATATGAAAAATGAATTTGTGCTAAAATATCACGTGGGATGTCTCTATGCAGGTTAGCACTCATACATGGTTCATATGAAATTGCCTTTTTAACTAAAGAACAAAAACAAAAAGAAACAAAAAAAAAGCAATAAATAAGGAGGCTGTTATTTGCACCATCTTTCTTATAAATACACCTCCTTCGTACTTTTACAAAATTATAATAACTTAAAATGACTATTTTACCCTTATTATCATAAAAAAATTCTAAATACACCCATTTTTTTCCAGAAATTTTTTCTTCTTCCCTATAGCTCAAGATATAATTTTTTATTTTTTTATTTTTTTGCTATCGTGTTATTTTAATTGTATCATTAAGTTAAAAAATGTGTCATTGTTTACAAATTGAAAATTTTATAGGTTGAGTTCGAAATATTGCTACAAATTTGGGTTTTTGGTTTTATGTTCGTGCAATTCTTCGCCATATTCAAATAGACACGATGGATTGGGAAAAATGGTGGCACAATAGCCATTTTTTTTGAGAAATAATGGGACGATTGTCCCACCCGTACGTTTTTGAACAACATGAACAACGTGCGGGCTCTTTTTTCTTTTTTTATTAATTAATTGACAAATTAACGTCGAGACTAGTGAAACTTGTAACTTTAGTAACATCTATTAGTCCCAAGTGGATATGGAAACAGTACAAAATCCCCAATTTAACATTCCCTCATCAAACTGATCTGAACCTTCATAAATTCTATCTTCAATGGCGAATCCAAAGCCGCATGGAATTATGTTCTCATACCCTTATCAAGGCCACTTTACTCAAATGATCAATCTGTCAACAAAACTCGCTTCCAAGGGTTTCACCATAACTTTTGTTCAGACTGAATTTATTCATCACTCCATATCCAAAGCCCATCATCATCATCTCGTCTCAGCTGATTTCGATATCTTTACAGAAGCCCGGAAATCCGGGCTCGATATACGTTACACGACGATCTCTGATGGCTTCCCCCTGGATTTCGACCGGCACCTCAACGGCGACCTGTTTTGGGAGACTATGTTTCGGGATTTTCCAGATCGCGTCGATGAAGTTGTGGCGCGGACAATGAAAGATGAAGAAGAATCGTGTTTTTTCCTTATTGCTGACACTTTATGCTCAGGGCCAGCGACTATTGCCAAGAAATATAACATGGTGAACGTTTCTTTGTGGACAGCGCCAGCTACCGTGTTTTCAATTAACTATCACTTGGATCTTCTTAAACAGAATGGCCATTTTCCCTTCACTGGTACGTTGTTAATTTATGGAGTGTTTGATGCTTTTAGAGAAATTGATTTATTGTAGTCGAAGTCAAAAGAAGTTCAGAATCAATATATGTTGATTGTGTTTGATGATAGAATATGAAAAGTATATGTATCAAGTCCGTGAGTGTCTGCAAACACTAAAAAACAAAAGTGATTGTAACTTTATGATTTCATCATAATTTAATAGCAGAAGAAGGAGATGTGCTTTAGAATTTTTTTCTAATTCTGCTTCTGGTTGCAAATTCAAATATGTAAGAGCACTTTACAATTTATTCACCAAAATTTTCAGCTTGTATTTGGAAGCACTACAAAATTTTCATATTCAACTGGTTTTCACGTACGTACATCTAAATACAATAAACCACTTCTTTTAAAAACAACAAACACTCTTTAAATAATTAAGCTATAAAAGTCCTTTTATTTCTTTGTAGAAGACAAAATTGCCTTCAAATTTAAACTTTGTGTACCTATAAATATATATTTTTATGTCCAAAAGAATTTTAACATATATATAGTTTTATAATATAACTAAAAGTAGAACAAAAAAATCTATATATACCACACATCTCTTGATTTTAGATTTTTCGAGTAAGCTACGTAGAATTAGATGCAGAAGATGACATCATAAAACACTAGAAAATACTATATTTTTTTCAAGGAAAGGCTGAAAATCACTTTTCTTTTTTAATAGTTTGTAAACACTTCATTAGTGTCATCTTGTTAATTCAACTTTCAATTTTTATGTGATGATCTCATCAGGTGATGGTGAAAATCACATAAACTACATACCCGAGTCAATCAATTAGCACAAGGGACTTGATGTCTTACATACAACATCCAAACATCAAACCAGTGTTGGTTCAAATTACATTGAAAGGATTTGATCAGGTCAAGGAAGCAGATATTATCTTATGCAACACAGTTGAAGAACTAGAACCAGAAACACTGTCAGCTCAAAATCAAAAGCACCCAACTTACGCCATCGGCCCGATCAATTTCTACACGGACTTCACCAATATGATCATCCCCAGGAGCCTCTGGCCCGAATCTGACTGCACCGGTGGCTTCATTCAAAGCCACCCGGCTCAGTTTTATACGTTTCTTTCGGGAGCTTTGCTCAAAGTAACAAACAGTTAACTGCAGAGTTGGCTCATGGGCTTCTTTCAAGTGAAGTCCATTTTCTTTGGATAATTCGGCCTGATGTTGTTGGAGAAAATGGAATTGATGATATTTTGCCGATAGGTTTTGAAGATGTAACTAAAGATCGAGGGTTGATCGTGCCGTGGTGCAATCAGAATAGAGTTCTTTCTAGCCCGGCCATTGGAGGATTTTTGACACACTGTGGTTGGAATTCAGTACTGGAAAGTATATGGTATGGTGTGCCGATGATTTGTTACCCATTTTATGTTGACCAGCCTACGAATAGGAAGCTAGTGGTTGATGATTGGAAAATTGGAGTTAATCTTTGTGACGGAGAACAAGTAACGAGAGAGGAAGTTGCTAATAAGATCAATGTCGTGATGAATGGAGAAAAATCGGCCGAATTGAAGCGAGAGATCAAGAAAGTGAGCGAGAAATTGCACGATTCGTTGGGTTCAGGGGGGTCGTCGGAGAGAAATTTCAATCAATTTATGGACGATTTGAAGGCTAAATTATACGTGAGAAGCAAAGATGGATAATTGTTTAGTCCTTAGTCGACGTCTTTAAATTGTGAAAATGGTGTATTGTTATTCAGACGAGATGTTTTATTCAACATAGTACTGTTCATATCTTATTCCATCGCTCATATGACTATCCTATGCATGACCTATGTTTTAAAAACGATCGACCCCAAGGGCCATTCAATTGACTGTGAATTTTTTTTTTCGAGAGGCAATTGACTGTGAATTAGTGGTAACTCTATTGTGATATTTACCGCTAAATATATTTTTGCAATCTAGTCGGTCAAATTGAATTTTATTTTTTTTTCTTGTATTTGTTCTTATAGGAAGATTACCCCATCAGACTTGGTATTTTGCATGATATATGATTTTGTTTAAATTTTGAAGTTTTCTATTTATATTGCTTAGTTGTTTATTTTTTAACTTTTTGAAATATATTAAAAAATTATTTAGTCTATAATTTCATTATTTTACAATATATATTAATAAATATAATTAATGTTTACGACCAAAACCACAAGTTTGTAGTTCAAGTGGTATCGCTCACCCTTTGTAAGGGTGTTGACCGAAGTTTGAACCCGGTATTTTTTGGGTTTCTTTGAAATTTATCCATTCCTTCTCCTCCAATCACTACTCCCAATTTATTAAAAAATTATAATTAATGTTTAGTTAATTAATTGGATCGTAGTGGTGATTAAATTGGTCGATCAATTAAGCCACTGACAAATGATAAAGCCAAATTGATGACGTATATATCTAACTTTAAAGGCAAAATTGCAATTTTAGTTCTGTATCTATCTACCAGTTGCGTTTTAGTCCTATAACTTTTTAGAGTTACAATTTGGTCCTGGACGATTTTGCCCTTATGGTTTGAATAACAGTTTTGGTCCCTTATCTTTCTAAAGATACCAATTATAGTCCTATAACTTTCGAGAATTAGCAATTTCAATCCTTTCATACCATGGCATTGTTTCAATAAACTCAAATTTCTTAGATTATGAATATTCACATTTTCGAACACCTATTTTGTTCGTGGCATTGTTACACCTACTTAGATCCAGTCTCTATTCAGAGGTTTTAAATGGATCATGTCAGGTTTCCAACCTATAAACTCAATAGGGTATACTTCTGCAAAATTCTCATAATTCTAAATAATTTGATTTCAGACTAAGATTTTGTTAAAACGAATATAGTCCATCATGACCATATGAGGCCCAACATGCTTCCGTAAAATTAATAAATCCCTTAAAATTCATACCTTCTTTGACCAAACAAGACGGGTGAAATGGTTCGCAACACCACCGATCGGAAGATTCGCCCCAGATTGTTTGACAAATGACTCCTCACTTTATTTCAACCTCACCTCGGGGGAAGATGATCGCAAGTTATCCACTCTCCTTCAAAGAATCGTTCAACACAACCTTGGTTCGTTTCCTACTCCAGGCGTATAAGTAATCTTTAAATGGGATAAATTAATAGAACATTATGAAGACATGTTGAAGCTGAAAGCCCCTTTTTATTAAGAACCTTATTGAAATATTTATTACATTAGTAATCTCCTTTTGGGAGGAGAATACTGGTTTAGCCTCTCATAGATGAGGCTTTCACCCGGAAACACATAAAACTTGAAAACTAAAACACTCAAAAAATTACAAATTTTTTCTCTCAGACTTTATTATAAGAAAACTAAGGAAAATGTTCGATGTCCTCATCTTCCTTCAAATCTCGCATTTATAGATGTAAGTCCGGACTTGAAAGGCGGACTCCAAATCTTGCTGATACTTATGACGTCACTGCTTATGTCATATCCTGCATTATTGCTTCGCCAGCTGGTTTTCTTTTTCTTCCGCGTGACTCAGCCCATGTGAAAGTTGTCGGGGAATCTTCTAAAAAGTTGGTTTGCATGGTCCCCGAGGAAAACGCGTTTTGTGAGTGGGCCCTTGTCCTTTCGGTACTGGTTTTGTCGGTCGGGTTTGGGTTGAAAACCTTTCCCAAACTCGGGTTTTTCTGTTCGGGGCATGCTTGCCGATCCGGTCGATCCATCGACCAACATGCGCCATATTACGAGAATTTCCGGTAAGTTTCTTTGCTTGCTTAGGAATCTTGTTTTCCAGCAGAGAATTCTTCTTTTGGTCTCGAAGAGTTCCTCTGCGCAAATCCTGTGGTTGATCCGGTCATCGAATTCAAAAGGAAATATCCATTTGCCGAATTTTGGAAGAACTTGAATGGATATTTGACCTTGTCCATTTCGATTAGACAAACCAAAAGACCCATTACAAATGCTGGTAGAAGCTTCGTCTTGAAAAATACTTCTACTAACATCAGTCCTTCTTCCTAGGTGAAGCCGCTTTAATGTATTTTAAAGCATTTCCATCCGGTCTTCTTAGCTTGATGAAATGAAAAGCTTCATTAAAACCTTTCTTTCTTTGGTTCAGAGCCGCACCGATAAAATACGAGTTCCAAAATATCTCTTATGGCCAAGTGTGGATTATTGGCCCAAGTCTCGTAAACCGCTTGCTTCCCCAATCCATTTCGGTAATTTTGAAATTTACGGGAATCTGGTGACACGGTATAAATTGAAGCTAAAGCTCCAAAAGTATACCATTCATGTACTTCATTTGGATGACTTCTGGTTTCAACCAAACTGCGGGATACTTGCTCGAGATATCAACCCTTGTTTTCTCGGGTTAATACCTTGTCTTGTAACTAGTTTCTCCATTTGCGATATACTGCATAGGAGAAATCTTATTCTCGTCGATTTGAACCTTAGATTTGCATGTCTGTGGGCCTAAGATTCAACTCTCTCTCTTTTACCCCGGAGGTCTTTGGGTTGACTTGAAGACTCGGGTTGTGACAGGAGCTTCAACATCCGATTCTGACTTGTACACCTGGGGGATGCATCACCGCAACACTTGTGATTATGGTACTTGAATCCATAACATCCGGGTTAGAGCCCGTACTCTCTCGGACCCTTTTTGCAAGTAGGAGATGCGGCTGGAAGAAGAGGCCTTGCTTGCGTTAAGAACAATTGTCCTTGAGCGAATTGGCATGCTCGTATTTGACTAGAAACGGTTTCTGGTCACTGTTGAAGTCGTCCGGCAACACGCATTGAGACATAATGTCCCAAAATCTCGTTCTAGACTCTCCAGGTTTTCCCCGAGATGCCTTACTCGTTTAAGGACCGTCGCCAGGCATCCTTCCATCTCGTGTCAAGAAATCTGTAAGAATATTTTCATGAGATTTTATAATGACAATATCATAATCATAATATTGACATTCAGCTTGCCATCTAAGTAATCGAGCTTTTTTGGTTTTGATTCAATTTTGTTTTTGAGAAAAGCCTCGACACTTGAATTATCAATTTTTAAAGTAAACTTTTAGCCTTGATAAAAATAGAGGCCATTTTTTAAAAGCCTTTCGATCGCAAAGAATTCTTTCTCGTTAATATACCACCGAAGGGTTGCTTCACTAGGGGTGAATAAACCGTGCGATATCCGCATGGCACTTCCTCGCGTTTGGTGTGACTTTCGTAAGAACTGCTACCCACCAATCATGTTTGGCATATGTGTAAAGAACCGATTCGTCCTCGTCTTGGGAATCGCAAGCTTTGGAAGCTTTTTACAAACTTCTTTAAGTTGCTTAATTCTTCTTGATGTTCATCTTCCCATTTGAATCTTTCGAATCTTTTTTAAGCAATGGGCTAAACACCTTCCTGTAATATGCGGTTGTTAATGAACATCCCAAGCCAAAATTAACAACTCCAAGAAAACTCGGAAGTTCGTTTCATTTGTTTTCGGTGTATCCGGAAATCTGTATCTTTTCCACAATATGATTCTCAGAATAATTCCAGATTCATCGATTTCAATTCCGAGGAATTCAACATTTTGTTGCAATTACCGCCTTCTTCTCATAAAAGCACTAATCCTTCTTTGTGACAAACATCCGAAAATATCTCCAAATGTTTGAGATGCCCGTCATGTTTTTGATGCGATAAGAATGTCATGAATACATACAAACATGAAGCGAAATAATCCTCGAAGAGATTATCCATCTTTCTTTGATATATTTGGGGTGCGTTAGCCAATCCCATAGGCATCACGTTCCAAATATAGTGTCCCCTGTGGTGTAGAAAGTCGTAAACTTCTTACTTTCTTCCTCCATCTTAATGCGGTAGAATCCGGACTTGCAATCGAACTTTGAGAATATCTTGGCACCTTTGATGCGATTAACGGATGTTCTCGACTTGGGATATAGTATCCGTCGAACTCCAAAATGTTATTAATCCCCTTGTAATTAATAACAAGTCTTCGCTTTCCTCTTTTGATTTCTCCATGGTTTCGACTAAGAATCACGGATCATTGTATGGAGAAACTCTGGTGAAATTAACTTAAGGTCAAGATGTTCCTTAAGTATCTTTCGCATATCCTCACAATCCTCCCGGTTCATAAGGATTGGTTTGAATCTTACGAACTCGTACTCCTTTCCAGGTTTAACCTTTAAGGATGCTTTGAGCTCATTCTTATCCCACCATGCCAAAGGATCTTTATTGTAATTCCTTTGGATCTTCTTCTTGATGTCCTCAAGTGATATTTGTTCTACCAGGGTCACGTCCACTGCGGACTCTCCATTAGACTAATCCATAGTTCCGCAATGGCTTAAGTTACTCGTTCTTCTCCTTGTACTCTGAATGAGTACAAGTTATTGTCCAATATCTTCTGATCCTTTTGAATGGAACCAAATTGTCTATAGGATAATAAAACTTCACCAAATTTCCTTCGATCCGCCATTTTTGGATTGCAAAGTTTGGCTTCATCACCACGCTTGCTGCGAAAATTAATAGGCATTTTTCTGTAAAATGCTTCCCATGATCATTGGACAATGATCTTATGATCACATAATGTTGTGAAAATAAGTCTTCTTGTCTCATTCTCCTGTGTGAATCGCTTGAATGTTTGTAGGAAATTGTTTCCTAGCAAAACATATGCACCTGTATCATGGAAATAGATTGGTGGCGTCTTCACTTTGTACCATGGGGTACCGCCCGCACCTCCGATCATGATTTCTGCTTGTTTAATTCCCTTGTTAAGGATAAGAATCCTTTTAGAGAAATCTCTTCCTGCAATAGCTGGTAAATATTCTCCAATTTCTTTAGGAAAAATATCCGGCTTTGCAGTACATATTTCGGCGCCTGAATCAATATAGGCGGCGAAATATTCAGCCTTATATTCAGCATATAACATTCCGATAGAAATGTATATGGAGAATGGACTAGTGGTCATTTGATTACGTATCTTTTATTAGCCACGTGAACTCCATTCCGTCTTGTAATCTTTCCCAAGGTTTATGATCCTCAAGAAATTCAATTCCCAGTATTAATTTTTTCGGGATTTTTCCCGCAACTCTGTGATAGTGGCTCAATTTCACCTATCTTGAGGCTTCGTTGATACCTTCCAACTATTGGTTGTTGGAGATAATATAGAACATCACAAGGAAAAATATTATCCTTCCGAGTGATGTCGAATATTACTTCAACTTCTCGCCATCCTTACGGACATTTCAACTCTTCTCGCTGTTTTGAAAACATCGGGATACTGTTGAATCGTACTTGGTCTCCTTTCTTCCCAATGACTACTACTTTCGTCATTACGTCCATTGGAAAGACATCCTTCTTGGCTCAACTCTAAGACTTCGGCTTTTGTTGAAGACTGATTGATCTTGTATTTTCATATCATCTTCTTGATAGTTGGAGACTCAATAATCTCTGGTAAAACCACCCTGGCAAAGTCCTCGAAAATCCTTGGGACTTCAATAAATTCCTTTCTCAAGAATACTTCTGAATGATGTGTATTCGAGAGAGCATATAATATCTTGTATGTGATCGAATAAGGTCTATTTCCTTCTTTCATCAAATCTTCTCTTTTGAAATCTTGATGAAGGGTTAGGACTCTACTGAAATCTCGATCTCCCAAATTGCATGCGAATCTAGGATAAACATTAAATGCCAATTTCCCAGCATACAAATTTCCTGTAACCGCCCCAAGGCATGAATCCTTGAGGTTTGAGATTCGCTTGTCAAAGATAGCCAGATTGAGTGGCGAATCTATCCCTTCTTTGAATGTTGCTTTAATGATGACTCTTATGGCTCCAATATGAATCCATGAGAGTGTATTTGCAACTTCTCTTTTAACTCGCTTTTGATCTCCTGAATTTCTTTAATAAGGACCAAGCGCATCTCGATCGGGTTCTGGTAAACTCCATCGAATAGCAAATTCTCCGGTTGTTACCCTGTGGATAATTTGGTGTTTTTCATTTATGAAACCAATTTTATCCAAGCTTTTCCATAGCTCCAATTGTAAATCCATCATAGACTTGAAGCTTTGGATCTTCCTTCATGATTCTCATAAGAGTTTTATGAGAAACCATAGTGTGAGAGAGGAATCGACATATCCTCCCTAACCGTCTGTGAAGAATTTCTTCTTCTTTCACTCGATTCTCGAGCCGAGTCACTTCCATCGTCGAATAGATCTATTCTTCATAGATGCTTTCATCTAAAGGAATATCCTCAAAGCGATACACCGTATTAAATCACGATAATAGGCGGCTTATTCGATTTCGGTGTGACCTCGAATCGACTCCTCGTTTTTGATTGTCCGGGCAATCCGTTTGAGATATGCCCTCTTGCTCGCATGTCCGGCAATTACGAGTCTTTGAAGCTTTCATTTGCTTTGGTGTGAGCACGCTGAAAGTTCTCCTTCCGGTGTTTTTTTGGTACTTGCTTGATTAGACCACGATGAAGAGGCTTTACTCTGCTTAGTCTTTGGTCTTTGCCCGTTTTGTAACCGGGCTTTTTTTTTGACCAAAACCTTCAGGTCTCCATGAAGACCTCTACTTTTTCTTTGTTGCTTCCTCGGTATGGATGGCTTCGCTCCTCTTCTTTTTGTGCCGCCTTGGTTGACCTCCACAATTGTTGGGATGTCATTATCCACGCAACATAGAGGAAGCGCTTTGTTAATTCCTCTTAATCTCTTGTAATTCTGTACAAAGTCGCTTGATAACACCATTGGATAACTTGGCCTTTAGGAAAGACATTTTTTCGGCCACAATTTCTACTTCCGCTCCATCCTTGTATTCCCGATAAGCATTTCTCTCCGGAGACTCGGAATCTTGGCAAAGAATATTTGTGCAACTTCCTTTTCTTCAATCTTGGATTTCCGGTATTCGGTGAACAACTTGATATATTCGTCAATATGACAAATATCATATAACTCAAGGCTATAGAGAGCTTATTTATATCTCTTTCTTTTTTCATCCTCTAATCCTCGAAATAACTTTGTCGATGAATTTGGATTTTGAATAGTTTTGCCATACAATCGACAATTCCTTTAAGTGATTCTCCTGATGTGATCGAACCTTTTGTACTAGCATCGGTCATATCCCAGGCAATCTTTATCGATCCTTCAAGACTCATTTCAAGGAGTAAAATGAATGAATCCTTTGTAAGATCGAGGGTTCTATTTGAAATTCTCATAGTGAAGCCCATTCATCAATGAGAACTTCTCTATTTTTAAAATGCAGGATGTCAGATTTAACATCAACCCATATGAATGTACTGGGTCGAGGTGCGATCTTCCATAAGGCGTCTGATAAACATTCGGCCTTCCGGTATGTTGTCGAGTTCCTACAAGAGGGTTTCAACCTCCTGTCCCTGAAAGTAGATCACTCCCTGTCGTGAAATCCCCAGCGTGTGGCATCCTCTCGTCCCGAGCTCCGTGATTCGAACCCATACTTTCTTCGACGTTAGGATTAACTAGTGGCGGTGGTGGTGGAATTGCTCTACCTTGTGGGTCATAGGTAACCAAAGGCGATCCATCACCTGCGTTCATCTTTAAATCTACAATACCCAATCCCGTGAAGGATTCTGCCAGGTCGTGTAGATCTTTAAGATTCATCTTTTCCATATCCACCTTTTTTAATTTTTGATGGATTTTCCTTTGACTAGAGCAATGAGCTTCTCCTCATCTGTCATCTTTCGTATAACCGGTTGGTTTTCCTTTTTGGTGTAAATAAGTCTTGTTCGAAATCTATACGCTCTTTTTTCCTCCGGAAGAACTCGGCCTATCCTCTCAGGTTCTTGACTCATTTTTGAATATCATGAAGGATTTCAAGAGTTTCCTTCGATATTTCACCATCGTCTCCATCAGTTGCGGATCGATGAACTTGTCTTTGGTAGATGAATATGACGGTTGCCATAATTACGCACCGTCTTACGGACTTCTCTAAGATCTTCGGAGAACTTAGATTTGTCTGGAAGTATCTCGTTCCACTCGGGTACTCCATCACGAATCATTGTTTCGATGGGAATTCTCATGAACCATTTCTTGAAGGTTCATTAAGTGAACATATAAGTGCAGTTAAGCATCAGAATCGCGCATAATAATACTGCTCGCATTTTGCATTGCCTTAAGGTTTCCCGTCGGCTCTGCATTCATTCTCTTTCTTCATGTTGGTATTCCCAATATGAAACCTGGTCAAGGTGTTCTTGTGCATACATCGTCAAAATTTGACGACATGTCTGTCTGGCGTACATCTCGGACAATTGTCCAGGATCCATATTCTCGGAGAAATTCTCCTCACCAATTGTTAATTACATAAATATATAATAAATATAACTAAAAGTTCTTAATAAACACAGGCTCACGATACCATTTTGACCAAAACACTTAGTCAAATCGGCCGTTTGTATGAATAAGGGTAAACGGTATTATGAAAATATGAAATTATTCTGCTGGACCAATTTTGCAACAACTCCAAACTTACAGGACTAAAATCGTTTTGGTGTAGAACATACATGACTAATTTTGCAAAAACTTTTAAACTTACAGGACTAATTTGCAAATCGTAATAGTTACAGGCTTAAAGTTACGGAACTTATTTTGCAATTTCCCCAACTTTAAAAACATTACGCCAAATACATCCATCTCACAATTTTCTCACCCACCACGTAAGTCTAGAATATTGTGGCTCAATATATAATTCTATTTAGACAACAAATTAAATCAATAATACATCCACTAGTTTCAAGTCCTAGCAAATTTTTATTCCCACCCCCCCCAAAAAAAAAAAAAAAAAAAAAAAAGTCTTAGTAAACTTTTTGTGTCAACTTATTCAAATCCCACGAGCCAATAAACCCAATGGAATAATATCTTAGTCGAGTAAATTGAAATTTCGGTGATGCTTCAAACTCAACCACTTTGGACTTTGTGCCACTATCTAATTAATTTATTATGTCTTGGTTTTTTTTTTTTTTTTCTCGAAACGATAGAACTTTTATATAAAACTCAAATTTAAAATTACAACCGTTGCCAACTGGCAAAATAACCTCCTTGCACTAACACAAGTCAAGGAGTAATTCAAACAAACTCGAACCCAAACAAACTCGAACACTCCCACCCGAGGAGACTAAGCCACTCCCAAGGAGACTAGCCAAATTGTTGCAACACATAAACAGGCTCGAACAACCATCACGCATCGCAAGGTAGATAAGCGACCCGACTACGAATATCGCCCCTCATCCAGGAAAAAAAAAAAAAACGGGACAAGCGAGACTCGAAACTAAAACAAACAAGAAATTAAAACAACCAATACAAAACTAAAAACAAAACCACTAGAACAGAGAAAAAACAAGGAAATAAACTAAAGATTAACCAAACATAAAAAATCAGCCTCTCCCCTCCAAATAACTCATACGCCAACCCGCCCCCAAGTGCCTCCGCATCATTTGCTGCGGCGTTCACCACCCACCCTTTGTGAAACCAAAACACCCCATCGGAAGAAATATTCACGAGATCCGCACCTCGCATTCAAATACAAGCACCACCAAAGTAGCAAGCCCAAGAAAAACCCAAACATCACCATCTTGAGTCGAAAAAGATGCGAAAATGTGGATCCGGAGAGAGAAGATCAAGCCACGAACCAGAGAGGGAGGAGGGGAGACAGGCGACAACGATCGCCCGGTCTCAAAGGAAGGCCGGGGAGTGGGGAGGGGAGGCGGGAGAAAAGGAGGAGAGAGTGAAGGGTTTGAAAGCTGGAAGTTTTTGAGAGAAGGAAGAGAGAATTTTTAGAGAGAAGGTTTTTTTTTTTTTTTTGATGCGTCAAATGTTTTTATGTACTGGTTTTCACATGCAACATATGTAGTAATTAATTTATTTTGGGTTCCCTCATTTCCTTTTAAAAAAATAAAAATAACACTCCTACAAAATATATTACCATCCAAGAGGACCAAGGTCCAAGACCACCTTCAGAATCCGATTCTTATTCTAATGCCCCATTTTCTAAGCTTTATTCACGTGAAGCACCTAAAATAGTTTAAATTTTTGTCAAGAATGCATAATTTAAAGTAATCAATTATGAGCCAACATGTCTATTAAGAATGAAGAATATAAAAAAGTATTTGGGAGTTATTTATATTCCAATCTATAGAATCAACAAATGAAATGAATACATCAAACTATCCAACTAACTTATAATCTTTTTTTTTGGTCAATTGATTATTTCCATACCAGTACAAACTCACAAACTCTATCTTTAAATTATGGGACACGTGTCCTTTCCATAGATGACTATTCTAAAGTTTGGAAATCCACCTCGATCAAGTTTGTTTGCACTATAAATTGTCCGAGAAGGAAAGAGGAATGAAATCGGATGAGAGATTGCGTAGTACACCCCAAATTTGCCAGCAAATCACCTTGTTACATAATTACATTCTCTATGAATATGATTGATAGAGAAGTTAGTGTTGGAGAGAGCTTTTCTAACAAGGGGATTTTTTTTTAATTATAAAACTAAGTAATATTGATTAAGCTTAACAATAATCTTTATTTTGTTAAAATTTAAATTTCTGTAGAATTCTCTAAATAAAAGCCATGACTTGTTTAAATAAATCCCTAATAAGTTTTTAGAGTCAGTCATTTAATATACATCGATATATACATGTTTGTTATATTTTTGTTGTATTTTCTAATTATGTATTATAATGTAATAAATTTGAGTTGTATTGTTGGATAACTTGCTGATAAAGATAATAGAAATGGAGGATTAGAGAGAAAAAGAATTGAGGAGAAAGATGATTGCGATAACCGATTCTCGATGCCCTCCTCATTCCACAATTTCCATTAAATGTTTGTTACAACAGGGGACAACTATTAACTAATGGAACTCTACTAACGGAAATTACAAAAATATAATATTAAAATATAAATTGCAGAATAAAATGTTGAATGATTGAACAGGTGTACGGCTACGATCTCCCTTCATCCAATGCTTCAAATGACAACACATATCCCCTCATTTGCACAACAATACTTCTCAACCTGTTTCCCTTCTTCAGACAGCTCAAACTCTTTCCTCACCTCGATAGCCAAAACTTCTTTCTCTCCCCCAACTTCTTCTTCCTCGACCTTCTCAATAGCACCCATGTTCATGACAATACCTCCCTGTAATTTGGATCCTTGTCCCCAAGGATCAAACGAGGGAAATGTCTTCTTAATATATTTAAGATCTTCCCAAAGTTGCTTGTTCCAAATCAAAGTTGCTTCAATGAATCAATAGTTGCTCAACCATATTCTTGTTCCGACTGATCGTACGGTGACCAATGCCATTTAAATGAGTTACCTTAAAGCAGCCTTCTGTGTCCGTAATAGGTAGATCTGGCGAAGGTATGTGATGAGGACTAATCTTTCTCTTCAATAATGATACATGAAAGACTGGGTGAATTTTTGACTGTTAGAGATTTTTCTAACCGCAAGTGTACGGTGTCAAGTTTTAATATATTGAAAATAAGATTATCGTATCCACAGAGAATAATTATCAAATTATCGTTAAGTATTATAATATAATAGTCTAATTTTATTTAGAAATCCAAAATTGGATGGAGTTGATTATACTAGAATAAATATAGCAATTTAGACAATAATACACAAGTAAAAATGGTACTATCCAAATGATCAAAGGAATTCTAGAGGTGTGATGAATCTAGTTCTCCCTTATGTTATATCAATATGGTTTATCAATCACAAATCACCAATTTATAAGTCAAGATTTCTACAATAATCATTTCCTCTCTTGAGTGCCAAATGAATTTAGATCACAATTGGGAAATCAATATCTCTATAAAAATCACCAATTGAAATCTCAATAAACACTATGAATCGTAATAAATAACTTCAAAAGATTCACAAATCTCTCAATTCTATGAAATCCTAGGTTATGCTATTTCAAGGTCATGTATTCAATTACATTTCTCAAGAGTCAAATCAAATACACCAAACAATCTAAATTATTGATCAAGTAATTTAGAAGCAATAGATCCAAATAGCACAAATAAATTGAGAATTCTAGATTGACAAACCACAATCTCAAAACATAAGTTCAAAAATAGACTACATCAAAATCTAAAGAAAATGAATCCATAGCAATACAACAATACATCTTTCAAGATATAAGGGAAGCAACAAAATAAAGATCATGAGTTGAGGAATCTTCTCTATTTCTAGATAATAGAAGCCTTCAATCTTCTTCTCCAAGCCTTTCCCAAGATATTCCAAACCTTCTTCTATGTCTTGTAGCTGAATTGTTGGCTTCCAAACGGTCAAAGATCCCTAATTTCACGCCCCAAAGCTTCTATTTATTCCACCCTGCCGCAGCGCCACATCATCTGCCCGTTGCCGCAAAGACGGGCCTTGGTCGCTGCAATGCCCAAATGTAAAATGCCACTGCCCAGTTTTTACGCCCGGCGCTGCAGTGCCCAACAAATGTCCGAATTTGCTTTTGTGCCCTTCATCAAAGTTGTAGCCCTATCTCTTAAATTTTCATAACCACTTGAATCCTCTTACTATCAATTTTGTAGAGAGAGTTATGGCCAAAATACGAAACCCTGCCAGTGATGGAAATTTTAGATGCGTTTGGACGTTTCTTCAAATCAATCTCTCGTTGTTTGATCGTTCATACTTCTTTTGATACACGATTCATTAATATGACTATAAACTCAATATAATTGGCCCTCAATATGGATTGGCCACTCAAATGACTCGAAACAATGGAAATTAATGCCTAAACTATGAGATATAACAAAAATGACTCAAAATATTCAAAACCAACACAAAACTCAAGTCTAGGAAGCCCAAATCAATGGTATAAAACCAAGTGAACAAATACCCTCAAACTTAGAATATTGCTTGTCCTCAAGAAATTACAAACTCTTGAAGAATACGAAATATACAAGACACAAAAATATAGATAACTTATTCGAACAGACTAACTACGAAACTTCACAATTAAGCTCATTTGTCTCAATACTCGTTTCACTAACAATCAAGCATGCGTTTTAACATTGTGATCAAAAGTGTGGAATGTTTATGCCAACTCCGTTTACATTATTCAAATAGATTCATGCAATCAAGTGTTGTTAAAATGACCCCTTTTAAATATCAAGATGAAATGTTTACCGTACTCCATAAGCTTGTCATTCACACTAATCTCCACTAATATAGGCTAATGTAACACAAGGATCAATAGGACTTTCAAAGTTTGTAATGTGGGCTTAGGGTAAGGTAGGAAAATATAGGATTAAGTGGTTCTACTCACCCAAACACACAATTATCACTTCAAATCACCAATTGCCAAACAAAATAGCTACCTTCACTTTTGTTGAATTCTCGATTGTTCCCCTTTATGAGTGATGGGTAATTATGATTTTCACATGTAGGCTCAAGGTAAAAGATTGGTTGCCAAAGAACGGGTTTAACAGGCTCAAAGGGGACACTAGTGAAAGTATATAATAAAAAGGTAGGCATTTTTGGCTCTAGCTTACTCAAAGATGGCCTAAATCATTTTCTTAGTGTTACTTCACCTAAGATTTTGCCTCGACTAGTGATCAAACAAGTTCTAGAATCCGGTGGGATCATACAAGAAATACTCAACTGCATAAATCATCCTCAAATAAATCAACGGAGTTAAGCACATAGATGGAATTAATGGAAAGAATAATAGATCACAGTTCAAACACATGCTCTCTTGACCGTTCAACTCATATTCAACAAATTAACTTAGTCATGCAGTTTCACAGTTTTACAAATGACAACTCAACTATTTTTTTTTAATCAAGACTCGACTCGATGAATAAAAATAGACTACACCCCCAAACTTAAAATGACATTGTCCCCAATGGAGAGGTGGGAAAAGGACTTTCCTGGTAGTCAAGGAGTAAAATCTCCTTATCAAAGTTATGTGGTACCAATACGTGCATGAGGTATTCCGTATAAGCTCACTATGCATCCTAGCGCACAAGCTCGTGGGTGTTGCATGCCTCCGAGGTGTGGTCTTATTCGTCCTCTTCACCTCGGCCAGATCCCTTTTTGGTTTCGCATCTTTGTAACCAAGGTATACAAAATAAAACTCGTGGAGCCATGAAATTCGGTTATGGGTGAGAACTCGAAAATTAAAGTATGTACACAATGCACCCAAGTGGAAAATATAGTGCCATTTTATTTTTCGATTTTTTTTTTACTTTTTTTTGCAATTAAAAATCAAATAAAATAAAATCGAATAAAATAAAAAATAAACAAAATAAGCAACTGGAAAACACAAGAAAATTCACTTGGGTTGCCTCCCAAGAAGTGCTAAGTTTACAGTCTTCAGCCAGACTTTGTCAGATTTGTCCTCAAGTTGGATCTCCAATAGGAACGTTATCTACGTTTCCCTTAGATACTTCCCAACCACCAATATCTTCAGCCCTATGCCCATCCATCTGATAACCATCATTTGATTTAAATTTAAGTCTCTTAGTTGGAAGAATGGTGAACACGACTTCTTCCTTATTCACCCAGAGTCAACTCTCCCATTTCTACGTCAATCAATGCTCTTGACGTAGCTAGAAATGTTCGACCAAAAATTATAGTATATTCTGGTCCTCCTTCACGCCTAACACCACAAAATCCACGGGGAAAATGAATTTATCAACTTTTACTAGCACGTCTTCAATAATTCCCCAAGGATATGTGATGGATCGATCAGCAAATTGCAATGTGATATTAGAAGGTTTCACATCCCCAAGCCCAAGCATTGTAACTTCAGAAAGAGAGATAAGATTTACACTTGAACCAAGATCACAAAGTGGCTTTTCAAAGAAAACTCATCCAATAGTACATGGAATATTAAAACTCCCTGGATCCTTCATTTTCTGAGGTAGTTTTCTCTGGACTATTGCACTACTTTCCTCTGTCAGGTAAACAGTCTCAAACTCCTCAAACTTCATTTCCTTAGATTCCACTCCTTTTGCATAAATGGGCGATTGTTCGGGTGCAAGCTGAATTTCTGCCTTCGTTCTCACATAAATTGCATTGCAATGCTCCCTCGGATTAACCTCTGTATCACTCGGAAATTTCCCTCTCTGTTGCAACGAATTCACTGTTGTCGCTAAGTGACCTAATTGTGTCCCCAAGGAGTTGATGTGACCTTCTATTGTTGTAACTCTCGAGCCAATCTTGTCCATGTTAGCATCACTCTTGTTCATCCAGGCTCGAGTTTCTATAATGAATGTGCCAAGTAATTCTTCCAAGGATGACTTGTTTTCTCCCACCCATGTACTCGTACTTGCCTGAGTTTGAAATCTTGGAGGTGGTTGCAACACATTTGTCGTATTGCTATATGAGAAAGTTTCATGATTTCAAAGTCCCGGATGATAATGTGTTGGCAACTGATTTCCTCTATTGTTGAAACCCCGATTGTTCACATAATTGACTTGCTCCATGTCGGGATTCATCATCTCTTGACTTATTTGCATGACAGCTTCTGTTTGTTGTTTTCCACTAGAATTGAAGGTAGAAAGTTGCTTTGACAAAACGGATATTTGAGAGGCCAAAGCAGACATATTATCAAGTTCAAGAACACCGACAACTTTTCTTGGCATAGATCTCTCAGAAGGGCATTGGTAACTATTGGCAGCCATTTCTTCTAGCAAAAACATGGCTTCACTTGGAGTTTTAGCTATCAATGTACCTTCTGCTGCAACATCTATAATAGTTCTCGAATGACCATTCATACCATTATAAAAATATTGAACTTTCTGCTAATCTGCATACCCGTGCTGTGGACACCTCCTCAATAATACCTTGAATCGCTCCCATGCTTCATATAATGGTTCAATGTCAATCTGTTGAAATTGAGCGATTTCACTCTTCAGTTGCAGTATCTTGCTAGGTGGAAAGAATTTTGCCATAAACTTTTCAGTGAGATCATCCCAACTAGTGATACTTCCGGGTGGAAAAATTTGAAGCCATTGTCTAGCTTTATCCCGAAGTGAGAACGGAAATAACCTCAACCGAATAGCTTCATCGGGAACCCCATTCATTTTGATAGTGTCACATATCTCAAGAAATATAGCCAAATGAGCATTCGGGTCGTCTACTGCACTTCCTCCAAACTGATTTTGTTGCGCCATGTTTGTAAGGGCCGGTTTCAATTCAAAATTATTTGCATTGATAGGTTGACGAACAATGCCCGAATAACTTTAATTTGTGGTAGGTCGAAATAATCCCGAATGGCCCTCTCCGGCGGTGCAATAATGGGTATGCGGTTTTTCCCTTCACCGTTTCCTGCCATTTTTGTAAATTTGATTCGTCTTGTGGCTCTAATCTTTCGTAGTGTTCTTTTAATTTCTAGATCAAATAAGATTAAATTAGCACTTTTATTTCTTCGCATCAACAAGGAACCCAAAAAATGGCAACAACTCAATTGTAACAAGAACCAATCTAAATTAAAGTAAAACTACTAAGTAATAATATTAGCGCAAATAAGATGAACTATTCCCCGGCAACGGCGCCAAAAACTTGTTAGAGATTTTTCTAATCGCAAGTATACGGTGTCAAGTTTTAATATAGTGAAAATAAGATTATCGTATCTACAGGGAATAATTATCAAATTATTGATAAGTATTATAATATAATAGTCTAACTTTATTTAGAAATTCAAAATTGGATGGAGTTGATTATACTAGAATAAATATAGCAATTTAGACAATAATACACAAGTAAAAATGTTACTATCCAAATGATCAAATGAATTCTAGAGGTGTGATGAATCCAGTTCTCCCTTATGTTATCAATATGGTTTATCAATCACAAATCACCAATTTATAAGTCAAGATTTCTACAATAATCATTTCCTCTCTCGAGTGCCAAATAATTTTAGATCACAATTGGGAAATCAATATCTCTATAAAAATCACCAATTGAAATCTCAATAAACACTATGGATCTTAATAAATAACTTCAAAGGATTCACAAATCTCTCAGTTCTATGAAATCCTAGGTTATGCTATTTCAAGGTCATGTATTCAATTACCTTTCTCAAGAGTCAAATCAAATATACCAAACAATCTAAATTAATGATCAAGTAATTTAGAAGTAATAGATCCAAATAGCACCAATAAATTTATATAGATCTAGATTGACAAACCATAATCTCAAAACATAAGTTCAAACATAGATTACATCAACCTCTAGAATCTAAAAGTTTAGCTCATGATAGAAGAAAATGAATCATAGCAATACAACAATACATCTTACAAGATATAAGGGAAGCAACAAAATAAAGATCAAGAGTTGATGAATCTTCTCTATTTCTCTAGATGATTGAAGCATTCAATCTTCTTCTCCAAGCCTTTCCCAAGATATCCAAACCTTCTTCTATGTCTTGTAGTTAAATTGTTGGCTTCCAAAGGGTCCAAGATCGCTAATTTCACGCCCCAAGGCTTCTATTTATAGCCCAACAAAAGTCCAAGAAAGATGACAAGTCACATAGGAAATTACACGGTAGGGCGTGGCACAGGGCAGTGCTGCAGCGCCCATCACATATTCCACCATGCTGCTGCAGCACCCGCATCATCCACCCTGCGCAGTAGCGCCGGGCCTTGGGCGCTGCAACACCCAAACGTAAAATGCCACTGCCCAATTTTTGCGCCCGGCACTGCAGCGCCCAACAAATGTCCGAATTTGCTTTTGCGCCCTTCATAAGAGTTGTATCCCTATCTCTTAACTTTCCATAGCCACTTGAATCAGCTTAATATCAATTTTGTAGAGAGAGTTATGGCCAAAATACGAGAACCCGCCGGTGATGGAAATTTCGAGGCGTGTTTGGGCGTTTCTTCAAATCAATCTCTCGTTATGTGATCGTTCATACTTCTTTTGATACACGATTCATTAATATGACTATAAACCTAATATAATTGGCCCTTAATATGGATTGGCCACTCAAATGACTCGAAAAAATGGAAATTAATGCATAACCTATGCGATATAACAAAAATGACTCGAAATACTCAAAACCAACACAAAACTCAAGTCTAGGATGACCAAATCAATGGTATAAAACCAAGTGAACATTGACCCATCTGGAAGATCCAATTTATAAGCAACTTCCCCTATTTTCTCAAAGTATAGTGTATGGGCCGTATTATTTGGAGCAAAGTTTTAGACTTTTCCTCAAATGTACCGAATTATGTCTAAAAGGTTGCAGCTTCAGGTACACTTGCTCTCCCACTGTGAATTTTCTCTCAACACGATGTTGATCTGCATAGTATTTCATATGAACTTGAGCTTGGGTAAGACTATCTTTTAGTGTCTGAACCATCTTCTGTCTTGCTGTAACAAAATCCTTAGCTTCCAAATTAGTGGAATCCAAATAGGTCCCACTGATAACAGTGGAGGTGGATAGCCATATAGAGCTTGGAAAGGAGTTAACTTGAGACTGGTATGGTAGTTAGTATTATACCAATACTCAGCCAAGGAAAGCCGCTTAAGCCACTTCTTAGGATTAGAATGAGTCATACAACACAAATAGTTCTCCAAGCATTGGCGGGCTGGGAAAACGTCAACCCAAACCCAACCCGTCTTGGGTCACGGGCTAGGCGGGCTGGCCCGCCATAAATAAAAAAATAAATATTTTTTATGCCAATTTGAAAAATCTGAATGTGTTTCTAAAAAAAAAAATCTTACTGTGATGCACTGCTTTCACCAACTCAAATTTTGTTTTTAAGTGTTGAACGGGTTTGCACTGGACGAATGATTTCCCTTTTCTACGAACTAATTATTGTCAAAATTCAAAATTTTTGAGGAACTTATAATTGAGGATTGGTATTGATGGACATTAACTATTTGCAGAGGCATAATTAGTTCTTAAGTCTATACAACCAAATTGATATAAAACTAGAGTGTATACATATATATATATACTGCAAAAAAGTTTAATGGGGATGTTGGATAGTGGATACTCATTATATTTTTGCATAATAAAGTAATAAAACCCAATTCATCTCACCAATTAGCATATCCAGTTACCATATCCATGTTCTCATATATCTCTTCACAAAGTATTATATAAATTAGTTTTTGGACGTGTGTATGAATTGTAATAGAAGTTATGACATTTGCACATAACATTTTCTATTTCTAAAAAATAGCAGGAAGCCCGCGAGCCGCTGCCGTCGCGGGCCACTAAATCCTCAACCCATACCCACAGCCTAAACGGGCTGGCCCGTTTAGGCCTGCCTCTTGGCGGGCCACTAAATCCTCAACCCATACCCCTACCTTTGATGCGGCGGTGCGAGCTGGCCCGACGGGTCTAGCCCGTTTTGACAGCTCTAATTAAGCCTCTCAGTTTGGCCATCAGTATGTGGATGGTAGGCCGAAGTGAGATCTAAATTAACCTCCATCAATCTGAACAACTCTTTTCAGAAATTACTTGTAAAGATCTTGTCTCTATTTGTTACAATGCTCACGGTTGTCCATGTAGCTTATAGATAGAATCAATAAAAATTTGAGCAAGTATATATGCAGTGAAAGGGTGTGATAAAGCTAAGAAATGAGCATACTTAAAAAACCTGTCAACCATCACCAAAATTACATCCTTTCCCTCTGATTTGGGCAATCCTTCTATAAAATCCATGCTAATGTGAGTCCAAGCCTGTTCAGGAATGGGCAATGGTTGTAAGAGGCCAGGATAAGGCCCATTGTCAGGCTTGCTCATCTTGCATACATCACAAGCCCCTACATAAGAGATGGCATCTTTTTTCAGATTAGGCCAATAGAAAACACCTTTGACTCTCATATAGGTGCCGTTGACCCGAGAGTGGCCACCATATGAAGAACTATGCACAGCTAAAAGGATCAATTCCCTCAAATGTGTATCATTTCCCACTGCTAGTCTGCCCTTGTATCTGACCACTCCACTTTTAATATCAAAATCAGGGTAGGTGTTTGGGTCGATAGTGTTAGCTGCCAGGATTTTAGTGAAAAAAAGGATCATTGGCATAATTTTGGATGACCTGCTGCACCCAATCAGGGGAGACGGTTGTAATAGCGACATCTTTCGGTGAGTCGTATCCTCTCATTGACAATGCATCAGCAACCTTGTTCTCCACCCTTTTCTTGTATTGTATCTCATAATCCAAACCCATCAATTTAGTCATTCACTTTCATTGCATAAGAGTCACAACCCTTTGATCTAACAAGTATTTAAGAACTTGTTGATCAGTCTTAATAACAAATTTGTGGCCCTGTAGGTAGTGTTTCCACTTATGAATATCCATAAGAACTGCCAAAAACTCCCTCTCATAAACCGATAATGCTTGATTTCTTGAACAAAGCACCTTACTCATATATGTAATGGGCCTCACTTGTTGCATCAAAACAACACCTACTCTCTTGCCACTAGCATCAGTTTCCAAGATAAAGGTTTGGTAAAATCTGGTAGAGCCAACACAGGAGCAAAAACCATAGCCACCTTTCAGTTTTGAAAAGCTACCTCAGCCTCAGGTGTCCATTTAAAGCAATCTTTCTTCAATAAAGCAGTTAAAGGTCTGCTTAACTCACCATACCCCTTTATGAATTTCTTGTAGTATCCAGTCAGACCCTAAAATCCCCTTAATTGCTTGACAGTGTTGGGTACAGACCAATTAGTCATGAAAGATATCTTCTTAGGGTCTGTAGCCACTCCTTCATATGAAATTAAATGTCCCAAGTTCTCAATTTGCAGTTGCCCAAACTGACGCTTGCTCTTCTTTGCATAGAGTTGGTTGTCTCTTAGAAGTGACAACACAACATGCACATGCTCCAAATGTTCTCCCCACTCACTCTTTGTTGTAGATGAGTATATCATCAAAAAAGACTAACACATACTTCCTCAAACAAGGCCTGAAAACCTTATTCATGAGTGATTGAAAGGTAGCTGAGGCATTACATAGACCAAAAGGCATGACTAAGAACTCATAATGCCATTGTAAGTTCTGAAAACAATCAAGTGACTATGCTCAGGTTTCATCAATATTTGAAAGTACCCTGACCTGTGGTTAATTTTTGAAAAGAACTTGGCACCATGTAATTCATCAAGTAACTCATGAATTATAGGAATAGGATAATCATGCTTGACTGTCAACTCATTCAAGTATCTATAATCCACACAAAGCCTCCAAGTGGAATCCTTCTTCTTCTCTAAAATTACAGGGGATGCAAAAGGACTCTTGTTGTTTTGTATAACCTTGATTCTAACATCTCCTTAACAATCCTCTCAATTGCATTCTTGTGTTCATGAGATGTCCTATAGGGATACTGATGCTTTGCCACACTTTCAGAATTAAGAATTATTTGGTGTTCCACTTCTCTAGTAGGAGGTAAACCCTGTGGCTCACTAAAAACATCCTGGAATTCCTCTAAAATGTTTTTCAAAGCTGGATTAGAACTAAAATCCTTAGCTTCTGTAGTTAAGGGAAACATCTCCTCATTTTGACTAGGAAACTCCATGTGCACCATTTTATAAAGAGATGGCCCTGAGATGTATTTGCACTCAGCTGTAGAAGTGAGTACTTTCAATTCAATTTTCTTCCCTTTCAATGTCACAGTGAAAGTCATCCTGTCATAATCAAGTTCAATAGGGGTGCAGGACTTGAGCCAATCCTCTCCTAGTATCATGTCCCAACCCTCATTCTTCAGCAATCTAGGAGAGTATGTAAAAGAATATCTCTGCATTTGCCACTTGAATCCCACTGCCTTGTGAGAGCTCACCATCTTTTGACCATTTCCACCTTGACTAGCAAGGGTTAGCTTGCTCTAGGTAGCATCCCAACTTCTTAGCAGTACCCACTTGTATTAAACTTAGTGTGCTACCAGAATCAATTAAAATGTGCAGCTTATTGATCAGTGTGAGTTTTGCATGTATTTCAGGGCTTATTTATGGCTAAAATTGTGTTTAAGCATGCAATAACTCATATGAAATGGTATATATTCTCTCTTTGTGGAAAAGGTATTACGCTTTGCTTGTTTTGTAGGAATTTAACGATATTTGGAGTGATTTTGTGACAAATACAAGCATTGCGACTTAGAATCATCAAGAATCAAGCGAGTACACTCAATTGGAAGCCAACTATACTGAGTCTAGAGTCATAGTAATGAGTCGTGTGTCAAAAGAAGCGTGGGTGATGAAACAACGAGGATAGTTATCTCAAGGAACGTCCAAACGCGTCTGGAATTTCTAGCACTGACAGAGTTTAGTATTTTGGTCAACTCTCTCTAAAAAATTGATATTGAGTTGATTCAAGTGGCTATGGAAAGCTAAGAGAGAGGGCTACAACTCTTATGAATACCACAGAAGCATATTCAGACATTTGGGTGGCGCACGGATAACCCGTGCGTGACGCACGACCCGTGCGCACCTGAAGGCACCTAAAGGTTTTGAGCATGCCTACGGCTTCGAGCACGGGTAACCCGTGCATGGGAGAATGACCCGTGCGTGGTTGGTAAAAATTAGGGGGAATGCCTATGGATTTGAGCACGGGTAGCCGTGCGTGGGTCCAAAATGTGACAACACATTGATCTAGGCTTCTAAGGGGTATAAATACCACTTTTGGGGGCGCACACCAGGGGAGAAATGGTCTGGAATAGACCCAAGAACACAAGAAATGGCTCAACTTCATCAAGGAAGAATCAAGGGAAGAATCGGGTCGAATCGGAGCTTAAGGATCAAAGATTTATCGAGAGATTATCTACTTTCCCTAAGTTTTCTCATTCTTTGTGCTTTAATCTTTCATTTTAGCTTCTTATGAATATGAACAATTTGTCTATGAGTTGTTTATTTGTAATGAGTAGCTAAACATCTTGTGATTTCCGGGTTTTAGAAGTAGATTAATTGAACTCTTGTGGAATGTTTTAATCTTAGTTGAAGTTATTGTCTTGAAGCCTATTTGAGTACTTTATGCTTATTCTTGTTTTATCATTTGGTTAATAGTTGGCATGTTTGATGTATTGATTCATAATTCGAGAGATGAGCTTCAATATTTGATTCTTGAGCACTTTGGCCAATGATTTAGCAAGACTTGATATATTGATTCATAATTCGAGAGATGAGCTTCAATATTAGATCTTGAGTACTTGACATGAATATTTGCATGAATTGAGAGGTTTTAGATATTTGTGAGGATATTTGATCTTTGGTGCATTTGGGAGTTGTATATCTATTGTTGAGCAGAGATGCTAGCATATATATTTCAATCTACGTTTTATATACATCTCGAGAGGGGGATGAAACATATGTGTGATCGTCTAAATAAAAATGAGACTATTTTTGTTGATGATGGCTTCTCCAATTGCTCCATCTCCAAGCATTGTGGCCTTCCCATTTTTGAAAGTGTCTTTTTCTTGGAAATTCATTGTGGTGATGTTTTCTCATTTGATCAAATGAGATGGTCATTTGATGCCTTCTTGGCGGTATGAATTTTCCTTGATTCCGCCGGGTACCTAATATGACATTGCTTTGTGGTACCCTCAAGTATTTGGGTCCTTTGGGATTAACTTTGAGACTTTTAGGTCTCCAACAATAATTAGAGCTATTTCTAGCCCGACAAGTATTTACCGTATGTCCCTTTTTACCACAATAGAAGCAAGTAATAATTTTTGGAGTATATTGACCAATATGCATAGGGACTTGATTTCTTTTCACATAATTAACAACACTAGGCTTATGATCAAGTTCTTGTTTCAATTTATCACAACTATGAATATCAACAATATCGGTCATTTTAACGGTACTTAAGTTGGATTTAGATAAATCCTTTTTCATGCAATTAAAATTCTCAACAAGAGTACTATTTTCTTTTTCAAGGTTTCTAACCTTATCAAGTGTGGTGGTGTGAGCACATGATAGTGATTCATAAGAAGTAAATAAACTATCCTTATCATTTTTCAAAACATTGAATTCCTTTTTCAAATTTTTGTACTTAACAAGTAAACTTTGGAATTCATTTTGAAGGTCATCAAAATCATTTTGCAAATCACTATAATAATTTTGTATAACAATATCATAGGAAGTAAACGGTTTAAGACATACCTCGTTTTCTTCTTCGATGCCCATAAAACATTGTTCAACTACTTCATAGTTGGAAGTTGTAAAAGGCTTATCCCTTAGATTTGACCTTGTATCCCTTTGAGAAGTAGATGCTATTGAGTTACTCCTATCATTTGCATATACTTCATGAATGGCTTCTAATTTTTGCCATACTTCATGAGCCGATCGAATTCCTACAATAAGATCATATTCCAAATTGGTAAGTGAACAATATAAAATATTGAGAGCTTTACCATTTAAGGAGATGATTTTCTTTTCTTCATCATTGAGCTCATTGAGAGCTTTGGAGGTGTATGGTGTGTCTTTCATCGGAATGGATTCTCCATTGATGACGATGTTCCAAATATCGAACCTGCAACCTTGTAAATAACATTCCATTCTTTCTTTCCAAAATGCAAAATTTTTGGAATCAAATCAAGGTGGCTTGGTGGTGGAGGTGCCGGAAAGGTGAGCTTCATTCGTAGCCGATGATCGTTTCTCTTCACTCGCGATGTGAAACGAGCTTGCCAAAGAGTTTGGCTCTGATACCACTTGTAAGTCCAAGCGGCTACGATAATCTAGAGGGGGTTGAATAGATTATCTTCATCTTTTCGATTATGCCCTCTGTTTCGAACAAAACAAGCCAAGACAATAATAAAGGTGCGGAATATAAACAACACACATCGATTTATAGAGCTTCACCCCACCTAGGGACTACGTGCTCTACCACCCTAGTATATCCGGGATGAGTTTCGAAAAAGAAAAAGAATTTTATTAATTACCACAATTAATACAAATTCAACTTACAACAACACCTTGAAGAGTACCACACTCTTCTTCAACACCACCTTTGAGATTACCACAATCTCTCTAGAAGATTACCACAATCTCCAACGGCACCTTGTGAAGATTACAACAATCTTCAACCTTGAAGAATACCAAATTCTTCAACACCTCAACAAGAAGATTACCACAATCTTCTTACACCTAACACCTAGATCACCCAAGTGTATTCTTACCACAAGAACACTCACAAGGATATCTTGTGTTGAATGATTACCCAAAAATTCAAGATTACAACTCGATAATGAATTATACAATTGAGTGCTAGTGTAATCAAGAATAGTCTAGACCTCAAGAATGTGAAAGTGATAAGCTAGGAAAATTACAACAAGAATAATGACAATATAAGACCAAGTGTTTGCTTGAGTATTTCTTGTTGTGTTGTATTGTTCTCTTTTTTTTCTTGTGCTTCAAATCTTCCTCTATTTATAGGAGATGATTGATACTTGATAGGCTTCTCTTGGAATCTGATATCTACAAAAACATTGCAATTAAAATCAAGATTATAGCTGTTAGAAATCAATTCCACAAATTAAGAAAAAGCTGTCTGCTGCACAACGGT
Source organism: Rehmannia glutinosa (assembly GCA_016081115.2). NCBI lineage: Eukaryota > Viridiplantae > Streptophyta > Magnoliopsida > Lamiales > Orobanchaceae > Rehmannia > Rehmannia glutinosa. The sequence goes on from JABTTQ020000724.1 coordinate 42,336, forward strand.
TAGAATTTTGCTGTGAAACTTGAGGGCGACCGGTCGCGCACTAATACGAGAAAGAAGGAGTACACATCAATTTTACACTGGTTGACCAGTCCAGGGGGGTCCGACCAGTCGACCATGGGTTCGACCGGTCGCCCCCCATAGGGACCGGTCACCCCTTCCAATTTTGAGAGTTTCGTGTGTTCTGTTTCAAGAAACTCATTCCCAGGTACCGATCGCCTCTTTGGTCGACCGGTCGACCTCCAAAATGAAATGTTATCCGATTTTTGTCAAAAATAAACCTCAAGAAATACTCCAAAAAATTAGTAAAAACATTTTAAACCAATCGGGAGTATTTTGGACAACATTAGAAATATAGTTTTGATGAAATAACACATTAACATAAAATCATCAAAAGTGTTGTCCGATATAAACTCCAAGAAATACTCCGAAAAATAGTAAAAACATTTTAGACTGATCGGGAGTATTAGGACAACATTTAGAAATATAGTTTCAATGAAAAAAACCATTGACACAAAATCATTAAATGTGTTGTCCAATATTGTCGAAAATAAACTTGAAGAAATACTCCGGAAAATATTAAAACCATTTTAAATCATTTAGGAGTATTTGGACAACCTTTAAAAACATTGTTTTGGTATAAAAACAAAATCATCAAAATCATGATAAAAACATTTATCAAACACAATGTAGTTCCATTTATCAAAGGAGTGGTAGTCAGAATACGAGGAGTCAAGATCTCGAAAAGCAAGAAAGTTCGGAACCAAACACGATCGTGTGTCTATGCACTTTCAGCCCATGCATGGTGTCGAAAAGGAGCAGAAACAGGACAAGGAACACATGAACCGTGTGTGGATGCCCAGACAGTTCGTCGTGATATCATAAGAAAGTTATTCCACAACGAAACGAACACTGGTGGTATATACGCGCACGGACAACATGAGCATAATTCAAATCAAAGTGTTCCAACATCAGGACTCCAATACTTGCTTGGAAATCTCAATTATGCATTACTAGATGCAAACAATGCGAACACAGTTCTCGATCACGACCCAAAGCAACTAGTATATGCATTCAAAGGTGGTACGAATCGAAATTAACAGGCGTCGAGCTAAAGACATAAAATGTAGCGCTTGTTTGGAGGCAACCCAACGATTTGTGGTGTGATTTTTGTTTTTGTTTGTTTTCTTTTTTTTTTTAAAAAAAAAGAGAAACTTACCTGATTTTACTTCGCAACCACACACGGGCAGGGCGTGCATGAACCCACGACTTGTGCGTGATTGAGGAATTTGAGATGTTGCTACGGCACCACGCACGCACGGGCAACAGGCGCTTTGGCATGGCCCGTGCGTCCATCCACTGAGAGGGATACGTGTTTATGCGAGTTGAGACATCGGGGAGAAGTGCTGGAGGATGCTATAGAGATCGCTCATAAGGTGACCATAGCGTCGGGTAGACGTTGGGGCCACTTTCCGCCACCACCTCCACAATGAATCAGGTAAATCCACACTTTTCAATATTGAAATTCTTTCTGTCATTGTGCGCGATATAATTCCATTCAAGTTTGGGGGAGAGATAGTTATTTTGATATGAAATGTGTGGATAAAAAAAAATTGCATATTGTGTGTTTTCATATAGTTGCATGTAGAGCATTTTAGGTTGCATTTGCATTAGAAACACGTTTATTGTTTTAGCACGTTTATTGCTTTCATAGATTTTAGGGAGTGATTTGATCTCTTGATTGTAACTTGTGCTTGATTTTGAAAATTTTGTATTGTTTGGATTGGATGTTGAGTATGGGTTGATTGAGCCATGAATAGATGATATTGAGAACATGGTTTGATGCTTTGAATTACGTATTTGCAAGCCTGTGAGCTTTTGAGTCTTTACTGATTTCATTATATGCAGTCTTGTTGTTGATTTGAGTGTATCATTCATGTTGTTAGAATTCTAGAACTTGCTCTGGTATCTCTGCCAAGGTCACATGTTGTATGCGAATTGTGAAAATGATCAAAGGCCATTTTTGTTAGCCCTTCAAGCCTTTTGCTTACCTAAATGATGATATTGAAACTCCTAGTTAGCTAATTTGAGTGTTTTCCTAATTTCTTCATAGCAATGATTCAAGCCTTAACTTGATATATCTATATTACCCTATACTTGAGCATATAGCATTGAGTAAAGGGATTGAATGAGGTTGAATGGGTTGGAATTGAAAAGTTAGATAATTGTGCTAATATCGGTTGATGGGAACAAAAGGGGAAGAAAAAGAGGAGAAATAAAATGTTGAAAACTCGTAAAAGAGTCAGAAAAAATATATCAGATTTATGAGATGAGTTTTCTTTGAATGAACTTGGAGGCAAAGAATTATAATGTGAGGTGATGGTGTTTTACAAAAGAAAATAGAATGGAGGTAAGAAGAGTTGATGAAAATGAGAGATGATTTGAGTAGCATATTGAGCTTTAATGTAGATGATTTATATGCTCACCGGTCTATACGCTCGAGTTGAGTCACTCTAAATATATTCCTACCCTAACAAAAGAGCCTTCATTACAACCAAATAGAGAAAGTCCTTTTTGATTCACAAATTGCATACATACTAGTGGCAGAGATATGAGACAATTTGCAAGCCTATGGTAATTCTGCAATATTGAATTGAATTGAGCGTAAACACATCCTATACTCATTTGAGATGAGAGTATACACTTGATCTTTGTGAGGCGTAATTCTTAGCATTTACCATGGTTTCTTTGATGTGTGCCCTATGTTAGATGTTTGAGGCTTAGTTGATTCGTTACTTGATACCTATGATGAACAATATGAATTTTATGGAGTTGTTGTGCGTTCTACTTTTCATTACTCCTAGTTATGTTTTGTCTTATTTTTAAAAGCGTTGACTGGGACGACCAACAATTTAAGTTTGGGGGTTTTGATCAGTGTGAGTTTTGCATGTATTTTAGGGTGTATTTATGGCTAAAATTGTGTTTAAGCATGCAATAACTCATACGAAATGGTATATATTCGCTCTTTGTGGAAAATGTATTACACTTTGCTTGTTTTGTAGGAATTTAACGATATTTGGAGTGATTTTGTGACAAATAAAAGCATTACGACTTAGAATCATCAAGAATCAAGCGAGTACACTCAATTGGAAGCCAACTATACTGAGTCTAGAGTCATAGTAATAAGTCGTGTGTCAAAAGAAACGTGGATGATCAAACAACGAGGGGAGTTATCTCAACGAACGTCCAAACGCGTCTGGGATTTCTAGCACTGGCAGAGTTTAGTATTTTGGTCATAACTTTCTCTAAAAAATTTATATTGAGCTGATTCAAGTGATTATGGAAAGCTAAGAGAGAGGGCTACAACTCTTATGAAGACTCCAGAAGCAAATTCAGACGTTTGGGTGGCGCACGGGTAACCCGTGCGTGACGCACAACCCATGCGCACCTGAAGGCACCTGAAGGTTTTGAGCATGCCTACGGCTTCGAGCACGGGTAACCTGTGCGTGGGAGCACGACCCGTGCGTGGTTGGTAAAAATCAGGGGAATGCCTACGGATTTGAGCACGGGTGGCCCGAGCATGGGAGCACGACTCGTGCGTCCTTGTAGAAAACTCCAAAATCTAACAAAGACATTGACCAGCTTCTAAGGCGGGTATAAATACCACTTTTGGGGCGCACACCGGCGTAAAGGTCCGGAATAGACCCAAAAACACAAGAAATGGCTCAACTTCATCAAGGAAGAATCAAGGGAAGAATCGGGTCGAATCGGAGCTTAAGGATCGAAGATTTATCGAGAGATTATCTACTTTCCCTAAGTTTTCTCATTCTTTGTGCTTTAATATTTCATTTTAGCTTCTTATGAATATGAACAATTCGTCTATGAGTTGTTTATTTGTAATGAGTAGCTAAACATCTTGTGATTTCCGGGTTTTGGAAGTAGATTAATTGAACTCTTGTGGAATGTTTTAATCTTAGTTGAAGTTATTGTCTTGAAGCCTATTTGAGTACTTTATGCTTATTCTTGTTTTATCATTTGGTTAATAGTTGGCATGTTTGATGTATTGATTCATAATTCGAGAGATGAGCTTCAATATTTGATTCTTGAGCACTTTGGCCAATGATTTAGCAAGACTTGATATATTGATTCATAATTCGAGAGATGAGCTTCAATATTAGATCTTGAGTACTTGACATGAATATTTGCATGAATCGAGAGGTTTGTAGATATTTGTGAGGATATTTGATCTTTGGTGCATTTGGGAGTTGTATATCTATTGTTGAGTAGAGATGATAGCATAGATATTTCAATCTACGTTTTATATACATCTCGAGAGGGGGGATAAAACATATGTGTGATCATCTTATAGGTATATTGATAATAATTTTGGCTTTGATTAAATCGGACAACAAGAGGAATATTAATTGAAACCATAACCCGGGAATCCATTTCATTCTCTTGATAATTCCATATTTATTTTCATCTTGTATCTTGTGGTTATTCTTGTCTTTACTTCCACAACAATCATCCAATTTCGATCGTCTAAATAAAAATCAGACTATTTTGGTTCAATACTTAGCGCACTAATTTATTAGTCTCCATGGATACGACCTTGCTTATCCTATTCTATAAACTACACCGTACACTTGCGGTGAAGCTAAAAATAAGGCGAACACTTATGATTCCCACATTCCCCATACAACCTCATGGTAGTGATTCCATCCTCCCCTGAGATAGCATTGAGAGACATCTGGACCTCTTCCATTGGTTCCTCTGGCAACTCAACCCCTGTTTCACTAGCTTCTGCAGCTTGTATATATGATAGTTCCTCTTCCTCTGTCATAATCATATAATTTATCATTTGCTTACACCTGTGCCCATAGGTGAAAGGCTCATCACAATTGTAACATAGTCTCTTCCCCCTTCTAGAAGCCATCTCACCGGCAGTTAGGAGCTTAATAGAAGATCTTGAGTTATTTGGAGTGGGTGGTTTAGGGTTGTTAGGTACTGTAGTGTCAACCCTCCTAGTGGGCATTGGTGTGTATTTAAAAGGCTTATTGGGAGTTTTCAGCTTCTTTGTGATAGCTTCCAAGGTGTTCACTCAGGCCACTAACAAAGCCAGCAATGAAAAACTCCTCAGAGTATTCAGCACCATTAATCAACAACATACAAGCCCTGAGTTCTTCAAAATTTTCAACATAATCTGCACAGGCTCTAGTAGTCTGAGCTTATTAAATTCAACAATTATTTTAGTCTCTTTCAGTTCTTCAAACCTAGCAACAATGATTTCCAAAAACTGGTTCCAAGACAGCTCCATGTTTTTAACAGAGTAATTTTGAAACGATAAAGTAGCCTTTCCCTCAAAATGCATGGATGCTAGGGTGACTTTTTGGGAATCGGGAATATTAGGTATTAGTTTAAAAATACCCATTACACTTACGATCCAAGTTCTTGGGTTATTTCCATCAAACCTTGGAAAATCAATCTTAGGGAGTGGGCTGATGGCCTGTATGTTTGAGTTTTCAATTTGCATCATTCCTCTTGGGGTGGGCTGGTGTCTAGAATGAATTTCTTCACTGGAATAGCCTGGATGCCCTCCCAAGATAGATTCCTCTTCAGTTGGGCCTTTCCCTTTGTTCAGATTAAGCAGTTGGAGCTGAATAGCTGCCAAGGTGTTGGTAAGGTGATCATATTTCCCATTTAATCCCATCATCTGTTCTTGCATTTCAACCCCCAACCTGAAATTTGTTCTTGTAGTTTCAACTCTGTTGCTTCCCGTTTTAATGATTCTGTTTGTAGGATTTGATCCATGCGCCTCTGAGCTTCTTGTAAGTCCTTCAGTCTGGTGTCTTCAGCCATTTCTAATGAACGATGGCTCTGGGATACCAATTGTTATATTTTTGTTGTATTTTCTAATTTATGTATTATACTGTAATAAATCTGAGTTGTATTGTAGGATAACTTGCTGATAAAGATAATAGAAATGGAGGATTAGAGAGAGAAAGAATTGAGGAGGAAGATGATTACTGATAACTGATTTTGATGCCCTCCTCATTCCACAATTTCCATTAAATGTTTGTTACAACAGTGGACCACTATAACTAACGAAACTCTACTAACGGAAATTACAAAAATATAATATTAAAATATAAATTGCAGAATAAAATGTTGAATGATTGAACAAGTGTACGACTACGATCTCCCTTCATCCAATGCTTCAAATGACAACACGTGTCCCCTCATTTGCACAACGATACTTCTCAGCTTGTTTCCCTTCTTTAGACAGCTCAAACTCTTTCCTTTCCTCCATAGCCAAAACTTCTTTCTCTCCCTCAACTTTTTCTTCCTCAACCTTCTCAATAGCACCCATGTACATGACAATGATATACTCTTAGTATTTTGCTAACACATGTTTATATGTGCGTGACGATAAATAGGTATATTATATCTTGATATTAGTGTCGGTCCTCATATTTTAGAGGCCCGGGGCGAAAGATAAAAGTGAGGCCCCTTTCATTGCAACATCACTTGCATAAAATAGTACAATGTAAACAAAAAATATCAAAAAAATCATTTAAAATTGCTTTTTCTAGCATTTTGAGCTCATCAATAATATTTCCTCAATTTGATCCCATGCAACATATCTTTATCAATACATAAGATTGCTAATTAAATTAATCGATATAATAAGATTGCTAAATTAACTCATATAGTATTTCTTGTGACATTGCTAATCATAAGTAAGTTTTTATTTATTTTAACAAGTGAAACTTCTTCCTGTAAATGCCACAGTCACAGGCGTAGTTAAAAATATTCTATAGGCAATCAAGACATTAGGATAACAATCCAAATCATTTACAAACTCTAAGATTTCAAGTCTTGTCTTTTCTTCTACCTGTAATACTTTTAGTTTAGTAAATAAATCATCTGAATTAATATCCATAAGGCTACCATGTCAATCCCAAATAAAATATCATGTCAAATAATCATGCATAAAAAAATCTGAATTTTTTGTTAATCGCTTTCTAAACTCCCAATTTCACTTTTTGTTTTGGCTTCATCACTAGTGTCAAGTAATTCTAATAAGACTTCTTTTATTTGGGGAGTTTGATATCTAGTGACTTTCACACTTCCAACACGACTCTCCCAACATGCATTGAACAATGATTTAAGAGTTAAGCCATGTGTATTATCTTGTAAAATTTTCTCATTTGATGTTGTTGCATTTTTTTTTTGATTAAGCCCTAAACTTCAGGCGGAAATAAAGTTTTTGGCTGATGGATGAAGAACAGTAGAAAGACACGAATATTGAATACAATATCCAAAACATGATGATTTTATAGAACTATAGAGTTGGTTATCGATAAGTGTATAAGAAGAAAAAATTAAACGCACATATACAAAATATATACATATATACATATATGGTAGACTAATGGGCGCCGCCCTTTGGGCCCTCTCAAGGCCACCACTGCTTGATATCTTATAATTTAAATCAACTTGATATATTGAAGAACAACAGTGGTATATTTTTCTTTTTTTTTCTTTTTTCTTTTATTAACTTAATGTAAGAAATAATAATATTTGTCAATTCCTCTTTCAAAATCTCTGTTAGTTAAATACGGGACAAGAAAAGTTCGTTATTTAGTACGTACGAGTATATTATGAATATTTTCTGAAAGTTAGGGCAATAAAATCGGCAAAAATTACAGAAATATTTAATATACGGATCCGTAGACATACGAGTTTAATACGAATATAATATAATTATTCGGGAGTAATAATACGACTTATTTTAACATATATTTACATAGATTGAAATTCATATTTATGTTTAGATTATTAAAATTAATTTTATGTACTTTATTAATTTACTTTAAATTATAACACAAATTGAAAATAATTATTTAATAATAGTTAGTGAGTTTTTAGGTGAATTGTATTTATACTTAGACTATATAAAACTTAATATAGAGTTTTTAATTATATTAAACTATAACTTATTATAAATCCAAGATAATTATTTAATAATAATTACTATATTTATATATTATTAATATTTTATTTATTATTTTATAATATTGTAATTATACTTATAAATAATTTTTTAATGATTTTTTGATTTATTTAAATATTATAAAATATTAAAATAAAGTTTTATTCGCCAAATATTAAACATATAACTATAATACGAATATTAAACATTTTATTTAAAAAGTACGGAGTATTTAACGCCGCTTCAGAATGTGTACGGAAAATGAAAGTATTTTTTAATTATTTATACGTACAAGTATTATACGGGTATGATACGCATATTAACCAATAGAGTTCAAAATAAGTAGAACTCTTTTGAACCTCGGGCTCCAGATCTTTCAGTTAATTTTTCTTATTGCACCATTTCCAATGATAAATGTTCGTGAAATAAATATCTTATCGGCATTCTAATATTATAGTAATTTATTTTATGAACACGTGTTAGGCATATAACACACGTTATATATGATGATCTGGTCATTATTGGAGCTATTTTAACTTATAATTTATTGCATTCTTCATTTTTTCTACTCAATAAATTTGTTCCGCTTCAAAAAGATAATAATGTAGGGGACAATTAAAAAGATTAAGATGAAATTAATTGGTCATAATGTAGAGAGGGTTGTTTTGTTGAAGATGGAATCAGTTGACATTTAAAAGGATTAAGATGAATTTTTTTTGAGAAGGAAAAATATATATTAAAGGCGCTGGAAATCGTCCAACAACGATTGACAAAGAGAGTCTGGAAGACAATTCCAGATACGTTCATCAAATTTCATATTTTTAGCATACAAAGCAAGACTATGTACAATAAAATTAGAAGATCTACGAAACCAGAAAATGCCCCGAAGGGTGAGTAGTGACTTGAGCTGAAGTATCCCTTCCAAAATTACTGCACAATTTGAAGGTCCGTATGCTTCTTCATTTGCTGCTAAAACAACATTCGCCAAGTCGCCAAAAATAGCAAAGACATCTGAGGTATATTCCCAGGCTAAATTTAAGGCTTCCCTCAAAGCTAGGAACTCTACAACCTCCGGGGCAACATAATTCCAGAATTTTTTAGAGACACCCATTTGAAAAGAGCCAGCGACATTAATAAGAGTAACGCCAACACCCACGCAATTTTCTTGAATTGACACTGATCCATCGAAACAAATGGTCGAGTAGTTTGGAGGCGGAGAGGCAAGAAATGGTGTGGAAAGGAGAAGAGAGATTACTTCGGGCTGACATTCAACACGATGAAAATCTTGAAGAATAATATTCGAAGATAGTATGACTTGATACGGGCCCACTCGTGCTTGCTCGAAAATGCGTTTATTTCGATAATACCAGATGAGATTGCAAATTACCGCAATAAGATGTTGAACTTCAGGGTGGAATTGGTGATAAGGTCTTGAAACCATGCAGAGAATGAATCTTGCTTGAACTTCATCACATTCTCCAACAAGCCACCCAACCGCCATGCAACCGTAGCAAATTGACAGCAAAAAAAGGTGTGGGTGGCTGAACTTTCAACCTCAGCGCAGAAGGGGCAGGGGCTTGAGGTAGTGGTATGGTGTTGGGCAAGGAGATCACTCGTGGGGATTGCATCGGATGCACATTGCTAAACAAAAATTTAAAACGCGGTGGAACCCGGAGTTTTCAAATTTTTCTCCAAATCGGATTAATGGAGGAGCTTGAGGCATTAAGGGAGTCCGTAGCATGGCATAAGTTCGAAGCTATTGCAACATGATAAGCGGATTTTACTGTATATTTACCATTCCTCTAGTGATGCCAACACCATAGGTCGCCTAAATCACAAGATTCCACCGGTATCGCAAGAACTACTGAGGCTTCGTCTGGAGTAAAGAGAGATCGGACTAGGGGTTCATTCCAATTTGCAATTGTATTATCAAAGGCACGACACAGTAGCATTTCCATCAAGAGTATGCTGGGGGCTTTGGATAAAAAATCCAGTCGCCCGGGGGAGCCAAGGGTCCTTCCAGATTTTTGTACCAACGCCGTTACGGATTAATTTCCTCGCTCCCAATGCTACAAGAGGCTGATTTTCTAATATGCTTCTCCAACTCCAAGACGGCCGAGAGCCGAGACGAGCACTAAAAAATTCCCCGAAGGGTAATATTTAGCTCGAAAAATTCGTGCAAGAAGCGAAGAAGGTTGCGTAAGCAATTTCCACGCCTGTTTTCCTAAAAGTGCAAGATTGAAAGCCCGAAAGTGCCGGTACCCGAGATTTGGGGATAATTAAGAACAGAAAACCCTTAAGATTTGGGCTAATTACACACACAAAAAAAAACCTGAGGTTTGGATAAATATAAAAAAACCTTGAAAATTTTAAAATTACGAAAGCCCCCTTGAGGTTTATTTTTGTCTTAAATTATAGGAGTAATTATAATATCTCTATTGATGCAAGGGGGTTTTCGAATATTTTGTTACTTATGAAAGGGAAACTGTGAAACAGAATCAAACTTTAAGGGAATTTTGTAATTATATCAAAAACCTTTGATTCCCCCTCCCCCCCCCGTATTTAGCCCAAACCTCTTTTATTTTATATTATTTAGGTTATCCCTTAAATGAAAAGACAATTGCGTCAAAGAGGTCAAGTACTGAGTGGCAAGAAAGAAGATAAAAGTTTTTGCTCGGGAAACCCTATAAATAAAGCCCATATTAGCTAGGGGATTGGACTATGAATATGTTTTTCGTGGGCTTCACATTGACTGCATTGTCAATTAATGGGCCAATATGGGGGTTTAAGCTGAAGATATTGTTGTATGAGGTTCCTGCAAGCCCAAATAAAAGAAAAACTTAACACGATTTTTCGAGAATAATATAAGCATGTCAAACAAGACAAAGGAGCCAATGAAACACTGGAGCTTTATCTAACAGCTTAAAATGATGTGAAAATGACACATTCATTCATGAAATGGACAATCAAAAATATATAAAGGGCTCCTCTCATTCCTTTTTAACTCAAAATCAATTCAAGTTAATTGATTTTACTCTCTTCCGCCTTTATATTTCAAACATTTTGTTACTCCTTGAAAGACGACTATAATGAAGTTTTTGATTTAACGACAACTAGTCTTATAAAGAAGTAGATGAAAATTCACATTTCTTAAAGCACCGGGGGTAAAATATGTATTATTGAGATTTGTTTCGTGCATATATACACTTAGTTCCATTTTTATTTAATATATAAACCTCCTCCCAAGAAGATCAATACCCGTAGTATTTAATAATTTCAAGTATTATATGGCATTAAATTTGCGGGTGTGATCTTCTATTTTAAAAGGGTGTTTCATCTCTTATTCCACCGCATAGATGATTGTCATGTGTATGAAAGTTACCACATTAATTTTGAAGTATAAATAAAGTCGGTGGGCTTATTTGGTTTTTTAATAAACTAACTTTCATACACATGGCAATCGTCCATTCGGTGAAATATGAGATGAAAAACTCTTTTGGAATAAAAAATCTGATCATCCGTTGAGTTTGGGCATACATGATCCTCTGTTCAAAAAGGGTGTTTCATCTCATATGTCACGTGTAAAAGAATTACCATATTAACTCACAATTTATGTTTAAAAATTAATATGATAATTCTTATACACGTGGCAATCATCAATGTATATGAGATGAAATGCCCTTTGGAATAGAGGTCCCATCCGAAATTTCGGATGAGATTTTCTAATCTAAAATTATGTTTCATCTCATGTTTCTCGCATGGTTGATTGCCACATGTATAACACTTGTTCTATTAAAAACCTTTAAGCTTGAAATTTATATAGTAAATATTATACACGCGACAATCATCCATACATTAGAATAGAAAATGATACATGATTCTCATCTGCACATGCATGCCATCAATCTTCTTTTACGTTGCTACAAACGTCAAACATATCTAGTGAAAAGATATCCAAGTTATATTTCAAACATAATTCTTTTATTTGCCAATTGAATGTTTCCATATGGAATTATGAATTTTTCTCTGTGAACGTTGACAAAAAATATTAAATATAGTATTTAAGGGATCCTTTATTCCACGTTTGTATTTTATCTAATATTCCACCGTGCGGATCGTCACCATGTGTCCATTTAATTAAATAGAGATAACAGTCACTTAACGAATTGTTAATATTACGATCTTTAGAGTCCTAGAATATCATATTACATCTTTTCCTTTTATGTTTCAAAGACCTTCCTTTTGGATTCCCATGATTAATGGATTCCATATGTTCCCGTTTTGGATTAAGAAGATCACGGACCGACCAAACAAAAAAAAATTACGAGTCTTCGTCTTTCTCAACGCATAATGACTCGTGGCGCGACTTTTCTTCTTCTCCTCGAGAACCAATTCTCCAAGCTTCGCCGCTATTGTCCCCGTTCATCAAACGAAGGAAATTTTCGAGCGGCAAAGAACAACGAGAAGAATGATGAAGAGAAATCGAGAATCCCATCCGTCGGCGTCCCTCTTACCCTCTTAATCTTCTCTTTACTTGCAATTTTTTTTCGGCCCCTTGGTTTTCAGCCTAAAGGCCTTGACAAATACACTATTTTTTGTGTGCCTGTTTTTTTCCAATTCTTCTTCTCCTTTTATTTTTCCCACCCATCTCGGCACTTTAATATCTTCAAAATTCGATACTCTGCTTTATCTACTCGGAATGAGATTTTGAGAAGAGAAGACATGGACTTTCACTCCCACTCCAAATCCAACCCCATAAAACCAAAATCACATATCTCTTACATTGTCTATCATTAACTTTGATAAGGCAGTGAGATCTTAAGGCTATACAGTGAGGTCTTGAAATAGGGTTTGGAGCTCCGTATCCGATCCGGACTGCGGGAATGGGTCTAACCCGCAAAGGTGGACCATTGATCTCCCGACAAAGATAGTACAACTCCACCCTCCGATGATGATGACACTTGGCACAACCACATTAGCCAGAATATCTATAAATACCATGCTACAATAACTTGATGGTAACTATTCACTCGCCTCTCTTACTTCTTATTTTCATATTTATGTCTCTATACCCCCGCACCTCATGAAATCGATCCGACTTAGGCATCGGAGGGTCTTAGCGGGACCACCCCTGGCTAGTCCGACGTGTGTTTATCTATTTCGGTCACCTAAGAGCTCAAACCCGACACCGAAAGTCCGTGACCCGAAGGTAATTACTTGATCCAAATCAGTTGGCGCCGTCTGTGGGAAACTTTTTCCCCTTTACCAAGAAAAGAGGTACGGAAGTATGGAGACCCCAGTTAAACACGTTCAAAAAGGGGTACTAGAGACCCCCAAGTAGAGTGAATTAGTGATGCAATCCGAGTTCCCCTCATCTCAATCATGGCCCAATCTCCCGGAAGAGGAGAAAGGAGATCCCGACCAGGTGATCTCTATGAGGAAGGTAGACTTCGAGAAGTTGGTCATTGAAATGAGTAAGCAACTCGTGAGAGAGACATACAAGGGAAAAGGGTTGCTCGACCCAGACTCGGTAGCAGGTCTAAGCGTCAAACTAGGCGAGGGTCTTCAAAGACCCCAAAAGAACTTGAGCTCGAGGGTCCCCAAGACCCCGAGACTTGATGAAAATCTTCAGGGTCTCGAAGACCCCAAGTGCACTCAAGCTCGGAGGTCCCCAAGATCCCGAGACTTGAAGAAAACCTCCAGGGTCTCTAAGGCCCCAAGTGAACTCAAGCTCGAGGGTCCCCAAGACCCCGAGACTTGAATAAAAACTCCAGGGTCTCGAAGACCCCAAGTGAACTCAAGCTCGAGGCTTCCCAAGACTCCGAGACTTGAGAAAAATCTCCAAGGTCTCGAAGTCCCCAAGAGAACTCGAGCTCTAGGGTCCCCAAGACCCTGAGACTTGAAGAAAATATCAAGGGTCTGGAAGACCTCAAAAAGAACTCAAGCTCGAGGGTCTCAAGGGTCTTGAAGACCTCAAAAAGAAAAGCTCTAGGGTCCTCAAGACTCTAAGACCCCAAAAAGAACTCAAGCTTGAGGGTCCATAACACCCAGAGACTTGAAGAAGATCTAAAGGTTCTCAAAAACCCCAAAAAGAACTCGAACTTGAGGGTCCTCAACACCCCGATACTTGAAGAAAATCTCAAGAGTATTGAAGATCTCAAAAAGAACTCAAGCTCGAGGGTCCTCAAGACTCAAAGACCCCAAAAAAGAACTCGCTCGAGGGTTCTCAAGACCCCGAGACTTGAAAAAGATCTCAATGGTCTGGAAGACCCCAAAAAGAACTCGAGCTCGAGGGACCTCAAGACCCCGAGACTTGAAGAAGATCTCAAAGGTCTGGAAGACCCTAAAAAGACTCGAGCTCGAGGGTCCTCAAGTCCCCAGACTTGAAGAAAATCTCAAGGGCCTGGAAGACCCCAAAAAAGAACTCAAGCTCGAGGGACCTCAAGACCCCGAGACTTGAAGAATATCTCAAGCTCAAGGGTCCTCAAGACTTGCAGAAGATCTCAAGGGTCTCGAAGACCCCAAAAAGAACTCAAGCTCTAGGGTCCTCAAGACCTTGAGACTTGAAGAAGATCCCAAGGGTCTCGAAGACCTCAAAAATAACTCGAGCTTGAGGGTCCTAAAGACCCCGAGACATGTAGAAGATCTCAAAGGTCTCGAAGACCCCAAAAAGAACTCAAGAACGAGGGTCCTCAAGACCCCGAGACTTGAAAAGAACTCAAGGGTCTCAAAGACCCAAAAAAAACTCAAGCTCGAGGGTCCTCAAGACCCCGAGACTTGAAGAAGATCCCAAGGGTCTCGAAGACCTCAAAAAGAACTCAAGCTTGAGGGTCCTCAAGACCCAGAGACTTGAAGAAGATTTCAAGGGTCTCGAAGACCTCAAAAAGAAATCAAGCTCGAGGGTCCTCAAGACTCCGAGAATTGAAGGAGATCTCAAAGATCTGGAAGACCCTAAAAAGACTCGAGCTCGAGGTCCTTAAGACCCCGAGACTTGAAGAAGATCTCAAGGGTCTGGAAGACCCCAAAAAAGAACTGAAGCTCGAGGGTCCTCAAGACCCCGAGACTTGAAGAAGATCTCAAGCTCGAGGGTCCTCAAGACCCCAAGACTTGAAAAAGATCTCAAGGGTCTCGAAGACCCCAAAAAGAACTCAAGCTCTAGGGTCCTCAAGACCCCGAGAATTGAAGGAGATCTCAAAGGTCTGGAAGACCCTAAAAAGACTCGAGCTCGAGGTCCTCAAGATCCCGAGACTTAAAAAAGATCTCAAGGGTCTCGAAGACCCCAAAAAAAAACTCAAGCTCGAGGGTCATCAACACCCCGAGACTTGAAGAAGATCCCAAGGGTCTCTAAGACCTCAAAAAGAACTCGAGCTTGAGGGTCCTCAAGACCCCGAGACTTGAAGACGATCTCAAGGGTCTCGAAGACCCCACAAAGAACTCAAGATCGAGGGTCCTCAAGACCTCGAGTCTTGAAAAAGATCTCAAGGGTCTCGAAGACCCCAAAAAGAACTCAAGCTCGAGGGTCCTCAAGACCCCGAGAATTGAAGGAGATCTCAAAGGTCTGGAAGACCCTAAAAAGACTCGAGCTCGAGGTCCTTAAGACCCCGAGACTTGAAGAAGATCTCAAGGGTCTGGAAGACCCCAAAAAAGAACTGAAGCTCGAGGGTCCTCAAGACCCCGAGACTTGAAGAAGATGTCAAGCTCGAGGGTCCTCAAGACCCCAAGACTTGAAAAAGATCTCAAGGGTCTCGAAGACCCCAAAAAGAACTCAAGCTCTAGGTCCTCAACACCCCAAGACTTGAAGAAGATCCCAAGGGTCTCGAAGACCTCAAAAATAAGTCGAGCTTGAGGGTCCTCAAGACCCCGAGACTTGAAGAAGATCTAAAAGGTCTCGAAGACCCCAAAAATAACTCAAGATCGAGGGTCCTCAAGATCCCGAGACTTAAAAAAGATCTCAAGGGTCTCGAAGACCCCAAAAAGAACTCAAGCTCGAGGGTCATCAAGACCCCAAGACTTGAAGAAGATCCCAAGGGTCTCTAAGACCTCAAAAGAACTCGAGCTTGAGGGTCCTCAAGACCCCGAGACTTGAACAAGATTTCAAGGGTCTCGAAGACCTCAAAAAGAACTCAAGCTCGAGGGTCCTCAAGACTCCGAGAATTGAAGGAGATCTCAAAGATCTGGAAGACCCTAAAAAGACTCGAGCTCGAGGTCCTTAAGACCCCGAGACTTGAAGAAGATCTCAAGGGTCTGGAAGACCCCAAAAAAGAACTGAAGCTCGAGGGTCCTCAAGACCCCGATACTTGAAGAAGATCCCAAGGGTCTCTAAGACCTCAAAAAGAACTCGAGCTTGAGGGTCCTCAAGACCCCGAGACTTGAAGACGATCTCAAGGGTCTCGAAGACCCCAAAAAGAACTCAAGATCGAGGGTCCTCAAGACCTCGAGACTTGAAAAAGATCTCAAGGGTCTCGAAGACCCCAAAAAGAACTCGAGCTCGAGGGTCCTCAAGACCCCGAGAATTGAAGGAGATCTCAAAGGTCTGGAAGACCCTAAAAGACTCGAGCTCGAGGTCCTTAAGACCCCGAGACTTGAAGAAGATCTTAAGGGTCTGGAAGACCCAAAAAGAATCAAGCTCGAGGGTCCTCAAGACCCCGAGACTTGAAGAAGATGTCAAGCTCGAGGGTCCTCAAGACCCCAAGACTTGAAAAAGATCTCAAGGGTCTCGAAGACCCCAAAAAGAACTCAAGCTCTAGGGTCCTCAACACCCCAAGACTTGAAGAAGATCCCAAGGGTCTCGAAGACCTCAAAAATAAGTCGAGCTTGAGGGTCCTCAAGACCCCGAGACTTGAAGAAGATCTAAAGGGTCTCGAAGACCCCATAAATAACTCAAGATCGAGGGTCCTCAAGATCCCGAGACTTAAAAAAGATCTCAAGGGTCTCGAAGACCCCAAAAAGAACTCAAGCTCGAGGGTCATCAAGACCCCGAGACTTGAAGAAGATCCCAAGGGTCTCTAAGACCTCAAAAAGAACTCGAGCTTGAGGGTCCTCAAGACCCCGAGACTTGAAGAAGATCTCAAGGGTCTCAAAGACCCCAAAAGGAACTCAAGATCGAGGGTCCTCAAGACCTCGAGACTTTAAAAAGATCTCAAGGGTCTCGAAGACCTCAAAAAGAACTCGAGCTCGAGGGTTCTCAAGATCCCGAGACTTGAAGAAGATCTCAAGACCCCGAGACATGAAGAAAATCTCTAAGGTCTCGAAGACCCCAGGTTAACTCGAGCTCTAGGGTCCCTAAGATCCCGAGACTTGAAGAAAATCTCCAAGGTCTCAAAGACCCCAAGTGAACTTGAGCTCGAGGTTCCCCAAGACCCCGAGACTTGAAAAAAATCTCCTGGGTCTCGAAGACGTCAAAAAGATTCAAGCTCTAGGGTTTTTAAGACCTCGAGACTTGAAGAAACACCAAGAGTTTTGAAGACTCCCAAAGAACTCAAGCTCGAGATATCAAAGATCACGAAAACCTATTTTAAAGGAAAAGGGTCCAAGAGACCTAATTAGCCACAAGTGAGACCTCAAAGATCTTGAAAATTTGTAAGTGACTGTATAACTCACAAACGAGATCCTCAAGATCTCTAAAACTCATGTGCAAAGAAAAAAAAGAGTTCAAGTGGCCCCATAAGACACAATTGAGATCTTAAAGATCCCAAAAGATACTCAAGCACAAGGGTCTTCATAACCAAAGGTCTTCTGATCCAAGGGTAAAAATCACGAGGTCTTAAGATCTCGAGATCCTAAGACATTCATGCCTAAGAAAAATGTACAAGGTCTTGAGACCCAAGACCTTGAAAATTTGATCCCAAGAAAAAAAAATAAAAAAATAAACAGTAGTTGGCGCACAAGGTCTTGAGACCCCAAGACCTCGACCAAGAATAGGAGAGTGCAAGGTCTTGAGATCTCGAGGCATTTCATCCTAATAAAAAAAAGTCATGTGACGCTGAGAGCCTGAGACCTCGATGCGTTCAAGACCAATGAAAATGGTGGCACTAGGTCTTGAGATTCTAAGACCCGAGGTAACAAGAACCAAACAAAAAGTAGCTCAAGGTCTTAAGACCTTGAAGCTTTCATGCAGTGGAGAAGGGTCATCACGAAGTCTTGAGAGCCTGAGACCCTGAGGCGTTCTAGCCCAAGAAAAAGGGCACAAGGTCCATAGACCCCAAGACTCCAAAGAGTTGAGGCCCACGGAAAAATGCCACCAGGTCTTTAGACCAGAAGACCTAAATGGATACAAGATTTTGATTTGGGGGGACCCACCTAAAGAATGAATCATATATTTAGTCTTCAATAAAAAAGGTCAAAACGACCCAAAAATAAATCGGAAAAAGATAAGGTCATAATGACCCAAAATCCGTATGAAAAAAAAATAACAATAATAAAGTGATGTAATGACCCAATAATCCATCAGAAAAAAGGCTAAATAAAATGTTTCAGAACGGTCTTTAGATCCCGAAACCTCTTAGCCCTGAAAGGCCAATTAAAAGTTTTCAGAGAGGTCCCTAGATCCTGAAACCCTTAGTCCTGGAAATTAAAAGGTTTCAGAGAGGTCCCTGGACCACAAACCTCTTAGCCTTGAAAGGTTAAATAAAATATTTCAGAAAGGTCTCTAGATCCCAATACCTCCTAGCCTTAATAGTCAAATAAGGACATTTCAGAGAGGTCTTTGGACCCCAGTATCTCTTCTTATAAAATAGGCATATAGCAATTGAATTTGCTTCATATGGGCATTTTTTGTTAAAGGGGTAAGGGGCGCATGCACGCAAGTTGATATCCCTTAACCTCGTATTTTGTTACTGGGAGATCAAGATGATAACTCCCTTAAGTTGGAAATCGAAATGATGTACATAATCATGGTTGATACTGTGTTTGTGTGAAAGGTTCATCCCAGAAAGCTCGAGCTCGAGGATCGCTAAGACTCTGAGACTCAATATATATATATATATATATATATATAAATAAATAAAGGGTCCCAAGTGATCTCCTCAGCTCACAAGTGAAATCTCAAGATCTCAATAACTTGTGCAAAAATAATAGTGGGATCCCAAGTGATCCCCCAGCTCGCAAATGAGATCTCAAGATCTCAATAACTTGTGCCAAAAATAGAGAGATCCCAAGTGATCCCCCAGCTCGCAAGTGAGATCTCAAATCTCAATAACTTGTGCCAAAATAAAGGAGGGATCCCAAGTGATCCCCCAGCTCTCAATTGAGATCTCAAGATCTCAATAACTTGTGCGAAAATAAAGGAGGGATCCCAAGTGATCCCCCAGCTCGCAAGTGAGATCTCAAGATCTCAATAACTTGTGCGAAAATAAAAGAGGGATCCCAAGTGATCCCCAGCTCGCAAGTGAGATCTCAAGATCTCAATAACTTGTGCGAAAATAAAAGAAGGATAACAAGTTATCCCCCAGCTCGCAAGTGAGATCTCAAGATCTCAATAACTTGTGCGAAAATAAAAGAAGGATAACAAGTTATCCCCCAGCTCACAAGTGAGATCTCAAGATCTCAATAACATGTGCGAAAATAAAATAGGGATCCCAATTGATCCCCCAGCTCTCAAGTGAGATCTCAAGATTTCAATAACTTGTGCAAAAATAAAAGAGGGATCCCAAGTGATCCTCCAGCTCATAAGTGAGACCTCGAGATCTCAATAACTTGTGCAAAAATAAGAGAGGGATCCCAAGTGATCCCACAGCTCACAAGTGAGACCTTGAGATCTTAATAACTCATGCGAAAGTAAAAGAGGGATCCCTAGTGATCCCCTAGCTCGCAAGTGAGACCTTGAGATCTCAATAACTCGTGCGAAAGTAAAAGAGGGATCCTAAGTGATCCTCCAGCTTGCAAGTGAGATCTCGAGATCTCAATAATTCGTGCGAAAGTAAAAGAGGAATCCCAAGTGATCCCCCAGCTCGCAATTGAGATCTCAAGATCTCAATAACTTGTGCGAAAATAAAAGGGAGATCCCAAGTGATCCCCCAGCTCACAAGTGAGATCTCAAGATCTCAATAACTTGTGCGAAAATAAAAGAGGGATCCCAAGTGATCCCCGAGCTCACAAGTAAGATCTCAAGATATAAATAACTTGTGCTAAAATAAAAGAGAGATCCCAGGTGATCCCCCAGCTCACAAATGAGATCTCAAGATCTCAATAACTTGTTCAAAAATAAGAGAGGGGTCACTTGCCGAGCTCATAAGTGAGATCTCAAAATCTCATTAACTTGTGCGGAAATAATTAAAAGAGGGATCCCAAGTGATCCACCAGCTCACAAGTGAGATCTCAAGATCTCAAGAGACCCCCAGTTTTCAAAAAGAGATCTCTAATCTTTCGTAAAAATAACAAGGGATCCTAGTGACCCCTTGGCTCGCAGATAGGACCTAAAGAACTCGTGACCCGGAGAAGGAGGGCTCAAATAAAAAAAATGATGAATAAATGAAAAATGATAATATACACGGGTCCGAAAAGGTGCAATACGCGGGTTCAAAATCGAGGATTTGGGCTACCGCATGACCTCGACCTCGAACGCAAAAAACTTGGGCCCGACGGTCAAGGACCAAGGTTCACAAGCTTGTCACCTACCTCGAGCCCATCCAAATGATCCCGAGCTCTCCACAACCTCATGAACCGGGAGAATAATGATAAGGCAGTGAGATCTTAAGGCTACACAGTGAGGTCTTGAAATAGGGTTCGGAGCTCCGTATCCACCAGACCTCGGGGAATGGGTCTAACCCGCAAAGGTGGACCATTGATCTCCCTGACAGCATAGTACAACTCCACCCTCCAGATGATGACACTTGGCACAACCACATTAGCTAGGAATATCTATAAATACCATGCTACAATAACTTGATGGTAACTATTCACTCTGCCTCTCTTACCTCTTATTTTCATATTTACTGTCTCTATACCCCCGTACCTCATGAACTCGATCTGACTTAGGCATCGGAGGGTCTTAGCCGGGACCACCCCCGGCTAGCCTGACGTGTGTTTATCTATTTCAGGTCACCTAAGAGCTCGAACCCGATTACCTGAAAGTCCGTGACCCGAAGGTAATTACCTGATCCAAATCAAACTTGTTCTTTTTTTTTTTGAATTGTCCTGTTTTCACATTTAGAATTATTGTTCTTAATTTCTTGATTATCTTTGTTTGTTGGTTGCCAGAGGTGTGTTGTGGTGTATATAGTGAAGCTTAATCAAAGAATTAATGATAGTTGCATTAAGGATGCTACGTGAAGAGATGTTTGATACCAAAAATTGCATAGAAAAATTTCCGGAATCATGATCGCCTTGCAAACAACAACTTCTATGGAGGAAATCTGAATGTTTTCTGACATCAATAGCTTTAGATAAAATGAACCCATATTGGCTTTTCACAATCAACTATATTTATACAAAAATTATAAAGCTATATGACTTGTGCGGATTTGACATAATCAAAGATATAGCCAAAGTCTGCAAAGATGAAATAACAGCCTGCCAACATTACCACATCTCATATAATTTTTTGTTTGGTCGGTCCGTGATCTTCTTAATCCAAAAAAGGAACATATGGAATCCATTAATTATGGGAATCCAAAAAGGAAGGTGCTGAAACATAAAAGAAAAAGATGTAATATGATATTCTAGGACTCCTAAAGACTGTAACGTTAACAATCCGT
Organism: Rehmannia glutinosa; assembly: GCA_016081115.2. NCBI lineage: Eukaryota > Viridiplantae > Streptophyta > Magnoliopsida > Lamiales > Orobanchaceae > Rehmannia > Rehmannia glutinosa. Next base: position 64,023 of record JABTTQ020000724.1, read on the forward strand.
TAAGTGACTGTTATCTCTATTTAGTTAAATGGACACATGGCCATGATCCGCACGGTGGAATATTAGATGAAATACAAGTGTGGAATAGAGGATCCCGTCCGGTATTTAATCAGTTAGAATTGGATTAATCCGCTGGGACAATACAAAGGACTTTCATTCCTTTGACCAGAATACGCGCAAATGGCGCAAATGACTCGATCAAACTCGTAATTGCATGTCATTAATTATCACTAAACTATTGAAATCAGTTCAGTAATTCCACTACCATAAATAAATAAATAAAACTTTTGTAAATTTCACAGTAATTCACTTAACGTATGAATAACTCAATTATTCTATAATTCTAATTAATACCATCATGTCCAGGGTAGCTAGGGGGGACACCCGGCTCCCCGCGCACCCCAAATTATTTTTTGTCCTGTTTTTTCAGTGGAAAAAAAATAAAAAAAATTATATGTATTTTTTTAAGGGGAAAAAATAGTTGAGCTAGGGGAAAAAAATTTGGGCTAGGGGTAACCAGTCGTGCTGGCTACGCCCCTAATCATGTCCACAATCCCTTTGTTTTGGGTAATTAACGGGTCTGTTAAATGCTACTCCTGGAACAATACGCTAGGTGTAGCATCTATGACAATATATATTTGCATAAAACACACACTGGACGATATGTTTGTATGTGAATTTTAATTAATACTTCGGTAATAAATCTACATTTATTATGCACCTGAAGTACTCCTCCCGTGTAGTATGGAATAAATCTAATTAAACCATATCTAATCAATTATGTATTGACTCAACTCCATCACTTGTTGAAAAAGCAAAATGAGGAAAACTTTGACAAATAAAAAGCAGCTTAAATTCACCTCTCAAACATATATGTATTCGAACCCATCCAAAATTTGATAATATTATTCCCTAGTTGACATTTCTAATAAATATAATTTAATATAACCAAAGTCCACATTCCAACACATCTTGCGCATTCGTATAATTTACACGTCGAGTGTATTCCATGGAACTTAAAATATGGTCAACATATTGCCAATTTGATATGTAACGAGCTGTCTATATCTCATTTATACCTCTACTTGTCGTTAATCCTTTGCATGCCTATATATATGCATGGAATGGAATTTGTTTGAGTACAAGAAGTGAATATAGCAACAAAGAAAATATAAAAAAAGCAAAGTAATTATGGATTGTTCTTATTTTATCAAACTCACATGCATTTTTCTGTTCATTCTAGTTGTGCCAACTACATCCCAAAATAGCAAGTGTCCGTTTCAATACTTGTACCATTTTGGGGATGGAGTTACCGACATCGGCAACTCTGTTCGAGTTCACCCTTGGGGACGTTCGCATCCAACAGACACGTTTGCCTTATGGTACAACGTTTCCTGGTACTCCTAATGGTCGTTGGTCCGATGGTCTTATTGATTTCGATTTCGCAGGTACTATATATAATATAATTAAGTGATAATTAAAAATTCAGTTATATATTTTTCAAAATTACAAATATCAACTTAAATAACTACATTTGTTTCTATGTTACAATTACAACTTATTGACGTGGTAATTTGTATAACAACTACGAATCCGAAGAGGGCCGGGAATTATATTAAAGCATAAAGGGAGTATTTGTAATTTCAAAAGATAGTTGGCCGGATTTTTTTTTTAATTAAGCTAAACATGAAGGGTATTTTTTTTTTTTGTAATTATCCCATTATATAATGCATTTCTCCACAATTAATGTTAAAGTATATATCTATGTACTGCATTTAAATGATCTAATTTAATTTGATGATGAATCCTATGATTTGCAGCTGCTGATTTTGGCTTTCCACAAATTACACCTTATTTGTCAAGGAATGCTAGTTCTAGCAATGGGGGATCATCTTTTCAGTGGCCAGAAGCCCAGTGCTTGATCATAATTTTTTCAAATCAAAAGGCGTTAAAATTCCACCGTATGCTGTTCCACTTAGTGTTCAATTAAGTTTGTTTAAAACACACCTAAAATCCATTTGCTCAACACCAACAGGTTTGTTAAATAAAAATAATTTTTGTAGCATTAATTATTTCAAAAGTATATGCAATATTGATTTTGCTAAAGTTAGTACTCATAGTTATTTTCATTTCATTTATGTCAGAATGTGCAGATAAGTTGGGAAATTCTCTTATATTGATGGGGGATATTGAAGGCAATGACATCGGTTATCCATTGACACAGGGCAAATCCATTAATGAAGTACAAACTTACGTGCCCTATGTAACACGGGCTCAAATCAGTGCTATAAGAGTAAGATACCTAAGTCATATTTTAATTTTGTTAATTAACATAGAAATAAAATAATCTTTAATTACTTGCCTTAATAATAGGGTAAATTACAATTTTAGTCCTGTAACTACACATGATTGACAATACAAGTCTTGCATAAATCACGATAAATCTGCTAGTAACTTTTTCAAAAGGCTCTCAGTTCAATTGTTTGGTTGCAGAAGTTGGAAAATTTGTCCGAAAAACCCACGTGTTCATATTTCCGGTCCAACTCTCTAATTTTGAAACCAATTTTGCTTAAGTAAACATTCAAAGAGTGAGTTGAGATATTGATTGAGACAAAAACCTAGGATATAAAAACTTATTTAGAGGATGTCCGTCTAAGCGAAATTACTTTATCTATATCAACGAATGTGGCCGAAGATGTGCATGGATACGTGAATGCTTTCGGAAAATCAGCAATTTTCTGCTACCAAAAAGCAGTGAAATCAAAAGTTTTTTGAAAGTTACAGGACTTTTGTCCAACCCGTGATTTCTGCAGGACTATTATTGTCAATATCCTATTGTTACAAGCATAGATAGATCCACACTCCCTCCTATGGGGGCACGTTTTATTTATTTTCTTATAGTTCTTTCCTTTTTTAATAGCTTTATTAAATTTTCTTTTTAAGAAATATATATATATATTAATTAGGTTAAAAGAAAGTAAAATGTGCCCACATTAATTTTTTTTTAATGTAGTTTACTATCGTATTACTTTTGTGTCCCCCTTGTAGAAAATTTTTCCATCCCTGGTTACGGGACTGAAATTGCAATTTACCCTTAATATGTAAATTACCAAACTTATTCACTAACCACATTTCATTTAATAACACAGGAGGTGATCAAAATGGGTGCTAAGCTAATAATAATTCCAGGAAATGCTCCCCTTGGATGCTATCCCTATATTCTAACTGCATTACCTAGCAATGATCCCACAGCCTATGATGATCTCGGGTGTTTGAAGAGTGTGAATGATCTTATCACTTTTAAAAACAATAATCTCCAACAAGCTATCAACAATTTGAGTAGAGAGTTCCCCAACGTCAGTATAATGTATGGCCCATTTGATGAAGGTGTGCTAGCAGTTCTTGCCGAGACATCCACAGGCAAGTTAATTTTATTCTTTAGAGAAGTTTCAAACGTAACTTACAGAAACTACCTTCAAATTTGATTTTGTGTTACATTTTTATCCCAATCATTACTTTACCTAAAGGAATTCGCCGATGTGATTAAATATTTTACAGTTACATCTCTCAGTTAAATAAAAAAAAACTCATTGAGGTTTTGGGTATAATTACAAAAAAAAAAAAATCTAGAGAACTTTTAAACTTACAGAAACCACCTTGAAATTTGATTCTGTGTTACATTTTTATCCCAATCATTACTTGACCCGAAGGATTTTGCCGATGTATGATTAAATATTTTATAGTTATATCCATCAGTTTTTCTAAATATTACAAATATATCATTTTTTCGTCTAACATTTTCAATTACATCGCTTAACTTTTTTCATATTACAAATAATCTGACGAAATGTTGGGGTTGGGACTTCCTATTCCACCCCCTTATTCCACTCACTATTACATTTCATTGTATAAATGAGACATGCACAAAACGATGTCACAATTATACAAATATCTTTCATCCAATGTATGGAATATAGAGTGGAACACGAAAGTTGGAAGGCTAGCTATTTGTAATATTAAAAAAGTCGAGTGATATGTAATTGTACAATATTTGATGATGTCAGTAAATTCCATCAGCTCAACCAGCGACTGGTGGAAAATGTAAGACAAAATCAAACATCAAAAGATTTTTTCGTAATTTTAAAACTTCTATGGATTTTTTTTGTAACTATCCTTTTTTTTTTCCCTCCCTAATTGAATGCTTACAACAACTATTAATTAATTTGGCTTGTAATAGGCCCTTATGCAAATATAACGCTTAAAGCTTGTTGTGGAATTGGAGGAGAATATAACTACGACAGCTAAAGGTTTTGTGGGAGTCGAGGAGTGCGAGTTTGCTCAAATCCAGACAAGTACATATTTTGGGATGGTTTACACCTCACACATGAAGCGTCATCTCGTATTGAAAGGATTCTCATTCAGCCGGCTCTTTCAACCCTCAATTGTACATCATAATAGTTAGGAAAATGTCTCAGTTACATATTGGAAGGGAAAATGTATTTTAGGAGAATGAAGAAATAATGAATAAGTAAGGTTAATTTGTTGGTTTTTGGAATTGAAGGGAACATTGTCTGTTGTAATTTGTAGCCGTCTAATTATGTAGGTTTAATGTTGTGTTGAATAAATGATGTCTTGGCAATCATTTTTAATGTTATGTGTTGTGTTTTTTAATGTGAAAAAAAATGACACATATATATATAATATAAATATTGAAGAATATAATTAGTTTGCAAAGCCGGTCCTGGGTTTCGAGGGGCCTAAAGCAAAAAAAAAAAAAAAAAGGAGTACTCTTATGTTAACATAAAAAAAAGTAAAAATAACAAAATCAATGTTACGAATATTATTTCATTAATTTAAGATATTAAATAAGATATGCAATAACAAATCATACTCCAATTTTCACATTTTGGTCTAATCAAAATAAATTACGAAAAAGATCGTTCAATATAATTTATCAAAGAGGAAAAAATTAAAAAAATACTAATAAATTATTAGCTATGGAAAAAATGATATTCTTAGTTGCATTTTTTAATTTTTTAATTGTTTTTTTGATTTTGCAAGAAGAAAAAAATGGAAAATTTGGATGATAGAATGAGATCTTAAAGAATGAGCTCTTTAAACTCTTCAATTACGTTCGTAGGTTTTACGAAAAGGAAAAAAAAAGTATTTAGATAGAGAGGATTTGTTGCAGAAAAAAAAAAAACAAAAGTGAAAAACAAAGAAAATAATTTAGTTAAGATGAGAGGGCAAAAATCCCAAGTTCTTGCTTCAGCTCGGAATGGAAATCAAGACCTCCAAAATATAACACTACAAGAAAACTCCAGTTTATCGACAGAATTTATCGACTAAATAATTTTGTCACTAAATTTTACAATTACCTACCGAATACCTACAAATAAAAAATATCATTGTTCCCCAAATTACACCGACAAATTACCGATAGTTTTCAATTACCGATAGATTTTTCGTAGGTATTTACTGTGATTTTAGATTCTATAGGTAAATATTTTACCTACACTTTACAATTTTTTAATATTTACCTACGGATTTTTCTGTAGCTAAACTGGTTTTTTTCTTGTATTGTAACAACAATGCTCATCCGCTGGACCAAATTACATATATCACTACAAGAAAATCGCAAAATAGCGACGGATAAGCCCATAAAATCCGTTGCTAAAATATTTAGCGATGGATTTTTTCCGTCTTTATTTAACTCGTTGTTATTTCCTTACCAACAGATTAGAATATCTGTCGCTAAATAGCGACGGAAAAATTTGTCGCTAAAATATTAAAATTCGTCGCCAATCTTGAATTGGAGCGACAGAATGGACGACGAATTAGCGACGGATGAATCCATTACTAAAGTTAGCAACAGAATAATCCGTCGCTAAATTGCGTCAATTAACTTTGTTTCTAATATTAGCGATGGACTTTTCCGTTGCTAATTTGATTCAATAGCGACAAATTATTCCGTCACTAAATGGCGTCAATTAACTTTTTGATTTTAATATTAACGACGGGAAGTTTCCGTTGCTAATTTGATTAAATAGCGACGGATTAGTCCGTCGCTAAAGATAGCGACAGATTAATCCGTCGCTAAATTTGTCTTACACTTAGCAGATATTTTATTTTTTTATTTTATTTTTTATAATTAAAAACCTGTAAAAACAATTCACGTTCAAAATACAAAAATTCATTTACATAAACTATATAATCTATCAATAATCGCCAATATAATATTTGTTTTACAAAAAAACCATGACAAACATTTATAGTTATAGAAATCCGCAATAAATCGACATACAATCTAAAATATATAATACAAATGTCTAGAATTTGTCCAATTTATGCATGGTTGTCAAGGAGGAGGCACATGTCCATGGCGGCACGACTCCATCATCATACGTACCAACTCTGATTCTTGTGACTGCAACTGAATGCACTCGTGACGCTCCTTCTCCAACTACTCTCACACAACCACCACCTGCTCAGCCTGCTGCGCGACCTGCTTGGTCATCTGCTGCCTGACCTGCTCGGTCACCTACTGTGTGACCTGTCTCCTCAATGCCTCCTCATCGAATGGTGGAACACTGGAACTACCAATGTTGATGAACAAATACGCCTGAGACCCAGTGTCGTAAACCCGCTGCTTCTTTATCCCAACAGGATCAAGAAAAATCCCATCTATCTCTGTGGGCTCCTCTATGGCCTCCGGTGCAACAACTAAATGTGTCTCCACATCCTCCTGCAAAAAACATTATCTTACATTACAAAAACCATAAAAAAGTATTTATAAACAATTTAAAAGTATTCTAAATATATACTTACAGCTACTTGCTTAGACTTCCCATTCACAAATATACCATTTTGCTTCATATGCGTATGCAAAAAAGTATCATACGTAGTAGGAATCCACCCAGTCTCATTCTCCTGTATCCAAAAAGACAAGTATTAAAAAAACCTCATAATAATTTTATAAAAAATTTAAATAATTGTAATTTAAACTAAAATAAATTACAAAAGCAATAGCATGCTCAATGTAAGAGAGGGACCCTCCACAGTGGCGAGAACAATCGGATCCAGGCGGACCTATCTCGGACATCCTGTTGTTGCTCGCCTTCTCAAAAATAGCAACAATATCTGGCTGACTCCAATAGACCAACCATGTCTTCCATGCATCATCTGGCTCACTAGGTGGCTTTCCTTTTTTATCTTTCTGTGTTTTAAATTTACTTATCATGTCACTGTAGAGTTTCGAGGCCTGGCGCATGAACACGCCATGAATTTGTTTGTCAACGGCTGAATCCCACGTATAGTGCTTCTGCAAATAAAAAGTATAATTAATTAGTATGCACAATATATCAATATAATAGACTATGTAAAATTCGACAATAATTTTCCAAAAAATAAACAATGCCGAGGTATAATACGAAACAAACATGACAAAAAAAGTATAAGCAAATATTCCCAATAAAATAACATAAAAAAATTTCGACAGCATTTTCCCTAAAAATTGAAATATGTCTGGTGAGAATCTAAACAAAAACAACTCAAAAATATTCACCAACAATACCAACATCATATATATTCATCAACATTAACAGTGTGTTCAACATGCATTAAACCATTTTCTAACAGAAAATCAACAAACCTAAACAAAAACAAACCAACACCATAATATTCAACACGCATTAACTATTTCAAAGTAGAAAATCAACAACTATATCGTAATATGCATGAATACTAAGTTACTTAACTTACCTTGAACTCCTCAAAGTAATGCTCCTTCTTATTACACTCTTCCAGTTGTATCAATTTACATGGATACTATGCTTGAAAATCTTAGTAATATCACCCGAAGTCGTAGAGGGCATTAATCTACAAATTAACTACAATTGACAACATATTGTAATTACGAAAGATAGTTGGGTTTTTTTGTAATTAGACTAAACCTTTTGTAATTATTCCGTCTTTTTTGTTTTTAAAGAACAAACAAGGTTTAATGGAAATAATGGGCTATTATAGGGTGTTACAAATTTTATTTGGAGAGGTACTACATTCAATCCATTTTGAATTTAATATGCATCTAATATTATAGGGTGCCATTAATATGCATCTGAACTCCGTAAATATTTCATTTAATACCCTAAACCCGTTAACTCGAATGCCATTCTCACAAAGATTTCTGAATGTTTTGCTTCATTTTGTTGAGATATGTCACTTGTGAGTTGTTCCACATTGATTAATTAAGGGAAGAGAGTCCACTTATACAAGCCAAGTAAGCTACTCATCCTTTCACCAATTGGTTTTAGGATAGAACTTGTAACGACCCAAATCTTTATGACTTAATAAGAATTTTATTAGTCATGTTATTTATTTATTTTATAGAATAATAATGGAGAATTATAATTTATTAATTATTTACTAGATATTTAATCTATTAAATTACTGAGAATTGAAGGTTTATTTTAATTAGACTAAGAATTTATTTAATTTGGGTCTTATGCGAATAATTGGACATGTAATTAGTTTAGAGTATTAAATCAGGCACATATTGCTAGCAAGTTAATAATAAGCTCATATACCCAAAACCTAGTCTAATTGGGAGTAGGTTAAAACACAGTTATAAGACACGTAAAACACACACATACAGAACACACAAAATACACGTCGAGATAGAGAATAGGAGAGATCGGCCAAAGAAAGAGGGACGACCAATAGAAGAAAGAAAAGAGAAAAAGAGAAGAAAGAAAAGTGACTTCCAAGGTTGATTCGTGGAGGCCTAATAAGAATTTAGTTATCCATAAGTTGAACATGCAAGCAATCTCTTTAGTTTCATGTAGAATTAGTATTAAAGTTATTATGATGTAGCTAGTCGATTTGTGAATCTCTTTAATTAATTACGATGTAGCTAGTCGATTTGTGAATCTATGTTTGTATTTCAGATGCTACTAAAGACGTGGGTCTATATTCACGAACCACAGGCAATACACATCCTACACGTATGATATAAAGCAATGAAAAGAAGGTTTTTAAGCAAGGAAAACCTAAAATCTTTTTAAGTTACTAGTAAGGTGCACGTGCGTTGCACGTGAATCTTATAATATTTTGTAATTTAATTATAAATGCTTTATGAATTTATTTTTATTAAAGTTTTTTCATGTTTGAATATAGAACTTGATTGTTTGGAAACTATAAGTGATGATCAAAGCATGTTACATAATAATATAATATCTTAAAATGCCAATTATAATCAAGTTGTTTGATTATTCTATTATATATCTTATGAATTCCAAAAATGAAATCTATATAAATATAAATAATATATCCGATACTAATGTTAACCCGCTTCAATTGAATGTTAAATACTCACGTCATCGACATCCAATAAATATTGTTGCAACATCTTCGAACATGGTTATGAATGCATTTTCCTCCCCTTGTACCACATTCAAGACCAATCAAGATCTGAATTTGTGAAGATAAATTAGTTATCGGACATATGTTTTTTTTTGAAAATGAATAATTAATACCTTGGCGTTGTTTCAATGTTTTCGTCATTGCATTTATTGCAAATCACATTCTCCTTATTTTCAAAACTGAAGCAAAACAATTTTTGCATGAGTACTCATGCCATAAGGTAGATGTATTTTCAATTCTATCAACAACTCCCTTGAAATAGTAATACATATCCTGTAAGGAAACATGGTTAAATTACAATATAGTTATTTGATTGTGTTAGTAATTAATAAAATTCTACATGGTCATGACCAAAAAAGACATATAATTATAATGAATTTACCTCAGATAATGTATGTCTTTTGTATATGATTTCATTGAGTTTCACTTCCTTTGCAACTTTTATTCTTTGAATCATTGATAATTCTCTGATTTTCATTGGATTACCAATTGTGAGTATCCTACGGAAAATTAGAAAGCAACATGTGCTCTTTTTTTTGTTTGGTCAATATTGTTCATATTTAAATTTTTTATGGTACCAATTTCTCAAATCTTCAGCTTCTTCACATATCGATTCTATTTGAAGGATTGATGTTGTTGCAGTTTGCATCTGCAATTCACCTGAAACTAATATTTGTATTATTTTAATATTTATAAAAATTTATTCAATCAATAATTGGAAAAACATAAAGAAAGTGACCAAATTATTGTAATGGGCATTGACTGTGTGTTTCATTTCTCGTATTAGTAAGAATACTCATGACACTGAAAACATAGATCATCATTTAATAATAAATAAAATAAAGTAAGTTAGGAAATGATTACCTAGGTACCTTTTTGGAATGACCTTGGTGATTGACACAATCGGATTTTGATTAAGCATATCTTGCAATTTTTTTCCTTCGTTTTTTGCCATGTCTTCCCAAAAACTTATAGCCATGGGTTGATATATGTGTATTACATAATAAGTTATTTGAATAAATAACAAATAAAAAATAAATAAGAGTGAGTAAAGCTAATTGATTTGTAATGTTGATTTAGTTTATTTTGTTGTTTAGGATTAAATTAAAAAGAATAATTAATGAAAATAATTGAATAATGTATTTTCTCTTACTCTTTGTTAATAATTATTATTTCTCTTACATACTTCAATGCAGTCGTCGAATACTCGAATTTACGGTCATTCTGCATTCTTTAAGTTTAAGAACCATTCCATAAATATCTGCATAATTGTGATCCAAACTTGTAAATATTTTGAAAAAAATATTATTACAGTTAGGTAAAAAATAGATTAAGGAGAATTTCTACCTGCTCCATTTTTGTGTAACTCAAGATTTATATCTTTAAACTCCACAAAATTGTATTCCATTTTTTCTTCAATTACATCTATTGCATTCTTCACAATCGTGTATTTGTTTAAGATCAGCTCCTTTTCTGGATGTGCAGTAGGAAACAGTCGATTAACTGTTTTAACATCTCCATTGGAAATAATATATGTGTTGTTCACTGCAAACTTCCCATCAAATAAATTGACGTCTTCGTTGAATATTATTACACCAATGTGTACTCCCTACAAAAAGATAAGAATTTTGTTTTAATCTTTGCAAAACCTTAATTTTGTAAAAATGAAAAATTGGATTTGATTTTTCTTACCTCATCGTCCGTCATTATCATTTTACGGATTTTAGTAGACAAGTTTTTTCCGCATGATGTTTCTAATCCAATTTGTAACACTTTCAATCGTATTGTGAATGTTTTCTGCTTGATTTTGAGAAGCCTTAATGGGCTAACTGGATCCATTGACATAATTAATTTCTTCCCTGCATTATAATACATTTTAAAACTAAAAAAAAAACACAATGGTGTTTAATGTAATTTTTAAAAAAACATAGTTACTATTCCATTTCCTAAAAGTTAAACTGAGAACGAATATCCGGGGAAATATTTTTTGTTAAAAATTGAATAAGCTGAAATGGCCGTTTTAATGTATTTATTTTAAGGACAAATATAAAAATACATTTGTTTTTCAGCAAGACATATATATATATATATATATATATATATATATATATAAAGGAAAACTCATGAGGTTTTCTAAATTAAACTTGTTTAGGACGTGAATTCAAAATGTATGACATATAAAAAACAATGTATGACATATATCTGCAGTTAAAGATAAAAACATAAATCTTTGTTTCTGTTATTATTCTTATGGAAAAGTAAAACACGAACATTATTATTCTTATTCTTCATAATTTGAGTCGATGTTCATTGGAATTGTTTATAGATTTAAGACATTTCCATGGTTTACAACAGCAGAGTGCTCCCATTCATAACTGTTATAAAAAATCGCCAAAGTCAGATGCCTTAGGATGTGACTTTCTGAGTTTTGATCATATCCGTCTATACATCAAAAATTATTTTACTGAAGGAGACATATATAAAGTTTAGCATAACCAGGGAAATATGAATGAGAGTAGGGAGATTATTATTTGAGGCATCCCCATCAGACAATGTATATACCTTCTGTGGACTTTTCTCTTCCTGTTTAATGGTTTTTTTTTATTTTATGTTTTTTCAGTATCCTATGCATAAATTGAGAGTTTCGTGATGCTACAATAATTGGAAAAGGATATTTATATTAGTACGAATTCTAATCAATTAACACTTTATCACTGTCTAGCAAGAAGATCACAAAGTAAAGAAAATAAACTGACAATAGAAGAGAAATGCATAAGCAAGAATTGAAAGTACAAATTTGCAATTCCTTGGATTTGAAAAGATAGTACTGGAAATTATAGTACTATTTGTTGTACTTTCTTCCTATTGTTACCTTTTTCTTTTTGAACCAGTGAGTTCTTTCCTTGCATTTTCTGAAAGATTGATGATTGAAAATTTGGAGTCTTTGGATTTCTTCTTATGTTTGTTAAATGATAATTTGTATCAATTAAATCCTTACTTATATTATCTCTTGTTTCTTAGACAATTCTGCATATATCTCTCCCAGGCTTGGGAAGAGAGTGAACATTAATTGAAATTCTCTGTACATAATTATGTACTTATTTAATCCATGTATCTATTACTAATCAACTAATTATTTGATGTACGTAATTAAATATTTAAGATTCATAATTTTGGTGGGAGAGGTATATGTAATGGGACATGCATTTTATTGTACATGATAAATGGCTGGAATTCCAACTCTTGCACCGCAATCCATGTGAACATGCATATTGAAATTAATGTATGTGAAATGATAGGTTTAAACAATGCATTGGTTTTGTAGATTTGCATGGGAAATACATTTTGAAGTGACATATTTGTCAGAAGACCATAAATTGATCAATTAGTATACTATGTATTTGTTGGTAAAATATTAGAAGTAGCATTAGAATTAATCTCTAAAATTATAATTAGTTTAATTAATTGATAATAATAACTAATAATTATAACAACATATAATTAAAACGAAGTCCTTTTTTAATCCATGTTTAATAAGTATTTATATTTTATCATTTTTTTATTTTATTCAATTTATAATATTCTATTGTTGTGTGATTGATAGGTAATATATTTTTGAATTAATGTTGTTTAATCATTAATGTAGTTAATTAATGATTGAACCAAATTATCAATGTTATATATATATATATATTGGGTAACTCAGGTTCTAGCACTACGACAGAAAAGCTGATAGACACCGGTTTTAAACCGGTGTCTATTAGTAAACTAACCGGTGTTAAAGCCACTGGTGTTAAAAGTCTGAACTTTTTGACACCGGTTTAAAACCAGTGTTTTTCCTTCAACGACACCGGTTTTAAACCGGTGTCTATTAGTAAAAACAACCGGTGTTAAAGCCACTGGTGTTAAAAGTCTGAACTTTTTGACACCGGTTTAAAACCGGTGTTTTTTCCTTCAACGACACCGGTTTTAAACCGGTGTCTATTAGTAAAATAACCGGTGTTAAAGCCACTGGTGTTAAAAGCCTGAACTTTTTGACACCAGTTTTAAACCGATGTCTTTTCTTTGAAAGACACCGGTTTAAACCGGTTTCTTTGAGAAAAATTATCCGCTTTCTAATGTTAAAAAATTATGTATTTGACACCGGTTTTAAACCGGTGTCTTTTGATGAACTCCAATTCTAGCAACCATCATAAGTGCACTACCAATTAAACATGAAATCCATTAATACTAAAGTCACCTCCAATAGCGAAAATCCAACAAAAAATACTAGTAGCAAAGTTTCCTTTCAATAAAACAACTATAAATTCATAATCAAATTCCATTAACCAACAAAAAGACTATATAATTCAACCAAAGACAACAAAATCCATATGATCAACATAGCTCATGTCATTGAAGCTTTAAAAAATGCTCAAGCTTCTCCTACTCACCTTTAACCTTTGTTTCTCGTCACTTAAGCTCATTTTTCTCTCGCCTACAAACATACAAACAGAGTTGAATGATTTAGCCATTAATGAAAAAAATAAATAAAAAATAACCAATTATATTCCAAGTTTATATGGTATTTAGAATCACTGTTCTGGCAACCAATAGAGAACAGTGAATTATCACAAGATAGTTCTTATTTTATTACAACTTGCCTTCAGATGAAATCATCATCTAGCTTGCATTTAAGTCTATGGAAATCAATGGCAAAGACAAAGGGAAGCAATCGACACTAGCTAAGTCATACCATATTCCAAATTTGTCGTGAGCTATTTTGTCAAACATGGCCTTTCATGCCTTTGATAATTTTCTTCCGCCTCCTAAATGGACATGGATTAAAGAGAAACTTTTAACAAAATAACAACTAAACAAAAAAATGAGTATAATTTTGACCTTTTAAATAGTTATAAGGAGATACAAATCAACATGAATAAAAATCCACAAAATGTTTTTCTTTCATTTTTAACCAATTTTACTATATCCTTCCGTTGAATAATCAGTTTTAGGAAAAAAGGATTTTTTTTTGCTAAATCAAAATTAACTAGTTTAGTGGCGACTTAGATAAATGGGTATATACACCGATATATGCACAAATCGAGTGATTTACCTTATCAATGTCAAATCCAAAGTACAAGAATGCCGAAAGGATCCTCTTTGGGAGAAGTTTCACCATGTGTTTCTTACATGCCTGAGCCACCATCATCAACAAATCCAGTCTAAAACATAGAAACAGATACTTAACTAAGACAACAAATGCTTCAAATAGCTTATTTCGGATGGTAAAAAGAGAAGCTCTATCTATACCCGAAATTGAGAACTTTGAGTGTGGAAACCGTGAGTTTAATGGAATAGTAGGCAAGCTTTTACTTCCCACATTAAACATATATCATATGCTACACTAACAAAGAAAACTTTACCCTAAGAAAATTTGAAGGGCTTGAATTAAGGAGATCACCCGGCTATGTAAAGAAATAAAGAGAGAATGTCCATATTACCTCCGGTGTTGGAGCCTTTTTGACCGGCCCATTAAGCCAACATATCCATTGTTTAGTGAAAACACAATTTAGAGCAAATCAATTGCTCCTAAATATTTATCTAGGTATAAATAGAACTAATCGGAACAATATGTAAAAACATGTTGTCAACCAAAATAGAAATCCATGAAGGGAAGATATAACATACCATAAAGATCACGTAAAAACCCCAATTATTGCCCATACAAGCTACTTAAGGAGCATCAAGAATAGAAAAATAAAAATAAAAACAAGAAAACAACAAAAACATCTAAAACATAAGAATGAAAGACAGACTCAACAAAAGCATAAAAACCGGAAACTCCAATAATTACAAAGAAACCAAAATGATTCCCACGAGAACTTGATGAAAAGTTGCATTGTGGACTTTATGCTTGCCTCTATCGACATATAGTTTTGTGTCTCTGGGAGATTATAAGCAAGCTAGATGGATGTATTGTTAAGATATGAAAAACCCCGTATTAAAAAAAATGCCCGAGTGGTGAAAAGCCGATACGTGTAAGCCACTTCCCCGTGGCATCACGAGTAATAAGACAAGAGATCTAAGTAAGACGAGAATCCGGAACTTGACATTGTGAGAGCAAAAAGTGTCGTGACCGAGTCTAACTATAAATAGTTACACATCCAAAATGCAAATTTAGTGCCAAAGAATACATAAATACCGCACTCGTGAAGAAGGACATCAAATCATGACACACAGCGCATATGTTAGCAAACGAAAAAGTATGACAAAGGAAACTTGAAACTTTGACCAAGAAAGCAACATGACTTACAGTAGTCTTTCTTGGTGCTACCACACTTGCTATGCATCCGTGGATCACAAACCATGAAGACAAATCTTGATTATTAAACCATGAAACTACATTAAACCAATATACCGGGAATTTCACCATGAAACTACATTAAACCAATATACCGTGGAATTTCGACATGCTATGAGTTCCAAGCAAAGCACAAAAGTTACTTCCTTTGAGATCCGATGGAAGTGGTGGGTCTGTAAAGGTACAAGATCACCAAGTAAACAGAAAGTGATAGAGCCAACAGTTTTGATTCATTCCCATTCTCCTAACATGCAAGTGTTCGTAATCATGGACATCAAATATCCAACTAAAAGTATAACATGTCATGATCTACCACAACAACAAATCATATATTACAACTAAATTTAGCAAGCGAGCAAACTACTGGATAATGAAACAACAAATGACTGACGGCCGAGTAACGGCAATGCTTCCGGATTTCGCGTAGCCTTTTTCCGGATTGAGCGACTCTCCTTATTGCCGATTCGAGTCCTTCCCCATCTAAGTAATAGCAGAAAAATTCACCCGCATTCTCAAGGAGTCATTGCTTTCTTCACCTCTATAGCCAAAATTCCCCCACTAAGGATTTCGCGTAGCCTCTTCCGAATTCCACCCTTTTGTTTATGCCCACCACTAAGAGTTTGAACTGGTCTCTCGGAGGAGTTAAAATGGTGGTTAAGCATTAAGGATCATAAGCTCAACATAAGACTCGCAAAGAAACCCCGTTTGGGAAGAAATCGGAATTACGCATATAACACTCTTCCAAATTGAATAAGGGAGTTTAAAAGTTATAAAACTGAAGATTTGATTCTTCTAATGTATACAACTATGTAATAATAGCTCAAACAACATAAACTTTTGGAAATACAAATTTTATTTACAAATGGTCTATATCAAGGGCATTGACAACCTAAAAAACCGAATAGTGCAAAGATTCTTTAGTTACCCAGAAAAAGCCCTAGCATCTTCAAATTTGGAGTCCGATTTACGACAACAAAAAGTGCACCTAAATAAGTTGGAATACTTCGAATTTAATATTTTCACAAAATAAATTACCCGGAAGTTGTTTGCTACGTAAAACTCATTTGAAAAATCTATGTTCTAAGTAAAAACACTAGTTCTAAAAAATCTAGCTCTAATTTTTTTCCAATCCCGTAATAGCAAACACGTTACAAAAATTAGGGCTTACCAATATCAAGCGATGACGAAAGTTCGAGGGATGGGGAGGTTGACAACGGCGGCAGATCATGGGGTTGACAACGACAACAGATGGCGGGGTTGACAACGGCGACGACGACATGTGGTCATGTGAATGGACGGATGCCGAGGCGTGAGGGTGTGCTAGAAAAGGAGAAGATAAACAGAGAGGAAAAAAGACAGAAATTATGAGAAATATGAGAGAAAAAGTGGATGGACTACGAAATCGTATTTGGTGGAGGGGAGAGGGAAGAGGTAACTGCGGTGGAGCGGAGAGGGCGAGAAAGAGGAAGTGCATGACGACGGACGCGGAGGGAGAAGGGAAGGGTACGGCGACGGCGAGAGATGGTTTGGGGCAATTTTATTACAACTAAAAAGTAAACCCTAGCTAATTAATTAGAACAATAAAGACACCGGTTCTAGAACCGGTAAAAAATGTGGTTTTAAAAATATTATAGACATCGGTTCTATAACCGGTGTCGAAAGATCCGGTGTCTAATCTAAAATAATTTATATAAATAGACACCGGTTTCGAAATCCAATGCGAGAACAGTGTCTATTTGGGAATGTTTTTTACGATAGACACCTGTTCTCTACGAAACCGGTGTTGTTTATCAAACGACAAAGATTAATAAGACACCGGTTTCTTATAAACCGGTGTTAAAAAGGAAAGGACACCAAGATGATCATAAAATCGGTGTCTTTTGGTGGTGTCTATCGCCAGCTTTTCTTGTAGTGTAGGCTTACACTTGACTATACCCGAGGACAGTAGCTCCGTCCCCTCATTGATGTCAAAAAATATATATTGGAGAATGTGATATTTAATTCTTCAGCAGGTCTCTTGTGAGACGGTGTGAGACCGTGAGACTGATACTTTTAATGTAAAAATTGATATTTTATTTAAATACACTAATTTAAGTGTATTTCGTCATGTATCATTTTTTTACACTAAAAGTATCACTTTTTATGCTAATAGTCTTATAGTCTCATGGTCTCACTGACTTTGATCACCATCTCACATAAGTTTTTGCGTTAATTCTTTAACTGAATTCATGAATAATATTTTTGGCAAAATAAAACTATCTCTATATTAAAACATTAATTAAAACCTCTTTTTGGGAAGTAATAAATTATATAGATAAAAGAACACGAAACAACGCTTTCGATATTTGAGTCCAATCTCGCGCCTTTTCAATTTTTTTTTTGTAAAATATTCATAATTTCTTAAAAAAGACAACCAAATCCGTGTATGTAATTGTTATATGCACTATAATGAAAATAATTTGGTCAGAATGAACACCATTTATTTGGATTACGTGTTTGTGTGTATATATAGGAGTGTAAATTTGGGTTTGGTTTGGATTTATGGATTTGAGGGTCGGAGACTTAAGAATGAGCGAACCATGACCTGACCTGTTTAATTATTTGTGTTAGAATCTTGAATTCGAATCCACCCTATTTATTTGACTGATAACCCAGATCCGGCTTATTTAACACAACTAATAAAATTATTTTTATGTACATTTAATAATCTCAATTGATTAATATTTTTTAAAAAATTAATCACTATGATATATCATTTAATTAATAATAAATATTACAATTCATAGCTTAAAAAATTGAATTACATAAATAACATAACATACTAATATTATTTTAGAACAACATACCAAAAGACATGCAAAATAATTACAATTAAGGAGCTTTTAGCATTTAAGTTTTAATGACATATTTTTTTTCCTTACAATTAATTATTTCTTTTTTTTTTTCTAAATTAATAAACGAGTTAGAAAAGTTAAATGGATCATAGTAGGTTTACCCAAGCCTCATCTGTTTAATTGGTGGGTTATTTGGGTTTGAATCAATTTCGACCTAGTCATGTGAAGCCTGGACTCGTACCAATTAGTTTTATGTTAGGTTCAGATTGGGTTAGTGGGTCAGTCCGAAATTATCAACCTTGTATATATATTGTTGGGAAATTATTTTTAGATTTTGATGAATGCCATGTAAAACTTAGAATAGAAAGTTGGCACCCCATTTTTGTTGTAAATTGCATTGTAATAGATAGTATGGGTCGAGCCGAGTTAAGTCGCCTATGCCTGAACATGCAAGAAGACAACCGGAGACTAGAAGGAAGACTCACGTGAGGCACTGAGTGTGGCAAAGAAGAGAAGACATGAACTCGATCAAGGTGGTGAGATGCAATCTGAGTGAAGTATCACTCAAGTCAACTTAAGATAGCCAAGTCTCAAGTTGAAGTGACAAGAGTCATCCAACGATTGAGTTTCGACTTGAAGTCACCCGGGAAGTCAAGGAAATGCAAAGTCAAGTCGAAACAATCGAAAGAGATCCGTTGCACAAAAGTCAAGAAGAATTACTTAAACAAGTAATACTTCCATATCGCTTTTCTTAAAGTGCTCACCCCGCGTGCAAAAGAAATAAACCAATGGGAAGATCGCACCGTGTCGTAACTCAAAAAGCGAAGAATCATTCATTCGAGGAAATGTCAATTCCAAGGACTGCAACAAGACAAGCCAACGACCACAAGTGACTTTCAAAAATAAGCCTATCTCTTCAACGGACAGATTTTTGAAAGATCACTATAAAAGGCTGATGAATCACTTTAAGAGAGGTAACCTTGATAACCTGAACCACGAACATTCAAGCTAACATTCGAACTGTAATCTAAAATTACTCTCAAGTCATTTAAGTTCAATCCTCAAGCCTACATTATGAAGGAAATCAATCCAACACTCACATGTGAAGGAAAGACAACTTCTATCAGTTGAAGAGGAAACATTTGAAGAATCAAGGGGTCTACATTCCACGGAGGATTGTAGGAAGGTTCAAAGTCGAACCAGTCTCAAGTTTTTGGAGGGCTTCGTGATCAAATCCAAGAAGCTTGAGCAAGTGGGTCAGTAGTAGCAAGGTGCACGCCCGAGAAGAAGTTCGAGTCATACGAGAAGCCAACCGTGTGACCAAGGCATCTCCAGATCGAGTCCCAAATGATCAAGTCACCGTGGTGATCAAGACTTGTATCTGGATCGTTAACCACCGTATATTGATCAATACTTAGTGGTTTCTCCAGGAGTTGGAGAAGAGAGGAGAGAAGAATTACCCCATCTTCGAACCTCTATAAAAACTTATTGTGTCATTTACAATTCAACACTTTAATTTCTACATATTACTTTAATATCTCACGATAAATTTGCTATTCAATTGATAATCAACAAAATGCTAAAACCAAGTATTAAAACAAACTTAAACCAAAATCAAGGTTGTTAAGTCTTCCAATAAAAACATATCACAAGAAAGTTAAGTCTTTAGTTAAAAACAATTAGTTATTCTATCAACAAATCAGAGTCTGTTGAGTGGCTAACTCACGATTAACTAACTTAGTCCGTCCATCAAGGACTTAGCTGCGGAAGTATTAACTCTGAATATTTAAAAGGACTAAATCGAAAAATTGGTAAGGTTTATTCAACCCCTTCTAAACCTCACTCACACCCCTTGGGACCTACATATATATATATATATATATATATATATATATTGATTCGCATAAAGTGGGCCGAGCCGATGAATAGTCCATGACGGTCAAGGTGTAGCGTAAAAGCCTATATGAATTCTTCTATCGTGTCCAATGATGCATTATGGCCCTGAGTGCTCTGGATTGGTACCTGAGCTCGACATATGTTAAATTATAACTTAAACTCATCAGATTAGATAAGATTTTGTAACAAACGCCCGATGATTCTCCCTAACCATTTCCGAAAAACCCAAAACCCTAATGGTAAGCATTATAAATAGGCATCCGCCGATATGATTAAGGTTAATGCATTTTTGTACTTTGTGACCTATTTGGGCTATATATTCTTTTCTAAGAAGTGATATCTCACTTGAGCGTCGAGAGGGTACGCCGTAGTAACCCTCCGACCCTCCATTTTTGTAGGTATTTGGTATACACACACGTAACTCAGTAAATAAATGGTGAAGTTTTTGTTAGAATCATCATCGGACATTTTCAAGTAATACCAAATTGGCGCCCGCCTCGTGGGAACTTTTGGGCTAAGGCGTGAGGTTTCAAGGGCGATTATGGAGGATCTACGGAGGAATTTGACGGAGATCTCGAACCATACTCCCATGGTTGATACTCCGGGGAGTGATGCGCAGAAGGAGGTGATCCATCCACCACCACCACCGTGGGAGATGTACAATGGGAGAATCCGGGAGAAGAACAGGAAGTGCCTGCTCCCTTATCTTCGATGGGGCAGTGGATCTTGGGGCCCATGTTTTTGAACAATTGGGTAATTTTGTTACTACGGCGGTGGAGCAAGTCAGAGAACGGAGGTTAGCCACTTGGTGCCGCCACTACCTCCCGTCACCACCCCGGTAGGGGGCATGAAGCTAGAAATCTAGCGCGGTGATAGGGACAAGAAGCTCGGTGGTGGAAGAAGCTAGAAATCTAGAAGGGGTGATAGCTAGAAATCTACCACGGAGGATCCCGATTGGTCGGAGCGAATAAATGACCTTCGATGGAGGTAAGGGAGGTGAAGAAGAGTGGCAGGACACCGGTAGGAGCTTTCGTCCTCGAGTTCGCAGGACACCATTTACGGAGGAGGTGATGGCCGACGAGTTGCTTGCCTATAGAGCTCTCGATTTTAGGTATAATGGCACGATGGACCCATGGGACCATCTTTGATGATTCAAAAATACGGTGTTGCTATATTGGTTCTGACGGAGTAATGTGCGCGTGGTGTTCCCGACAACTCTCACCAAATCAACAAGAACAATGGTTTTCCCGCCTTCCTCCGAACTCTATAAGGAATTTCAATAAATTTAGCTGGTGTTTATGCACCGTTCACTAGTTGCAGGAAGATCGAGGCCCCCTCGACACTTTTCAAGATCGCTGCAATGAGGAGAATGGCCGAGGAGCTACATCAAGCACTTCACAGCAGTGAAGCTCGAGGTACCTTTAGCTAGCCCGGAGATTTTGACGAATGCATTAGCTCAGGGGCTGAGGGATGGAGAATTTTTTGAATCTTTGGTAATTGAGCCAGCCAAAGTTTTTGATGAACTTTTGGCTAGGGCAGAGAGGTACATTAATTTGGAGGAAGCTAGGAAAATGAAGAAGGAAGAAGGAGTTAAAGGAGAGATAAGGGGAGGACAAGGAGGATAAAATGCCCAGAAGAAATCAAAGGTTGAGGTGTCAGGAGGGAGACCCAAATTTGATAAGTACACTCCGTTAGTGGCTTCTCAAGGAGAGGTGTTCTCAACAATCGAGAGATACCCCGACTTGAGGTGGCCAAGGACGTATTCAGAGGTTCCTAGGAAGGAGAAGAGCAATGAGTTATGTTGTTTTCACAATGAATATAGGCACACCACCGAGCAATGTACCCACTTGAAAGATGAAATCGAATGAATGATCCAGGCGGGGCACTTGAAAGAATTTGTGTATGTGGATAAGAGGAGATCAAAGGGTAATTACCGAAGGGGTCAGAATAATTACCAGCAGAGGCAGGAGCCGGAGAAAAGCGGAGGAGGAGAAGAATCTTCCCCCTCCACCGCCGAGGAGGGGGGTTATTCAGATGGTTATTGGGGTCCGTCCAGAGGGGATTCTCGGAGAGCTAGGAAAAGTTATGTTAGGGCGGCAGCCGCCAAAAGGGTTCAGGAGTAGATGAAGATTGAACAAGTGACGGTGGGGCCAAATATCCAGTTTGGGCCGCAAGATAGGAGAGACATTGTGACTCCGGATAGCGATGCCCTTGTAATCACGGCAACAATTGCAAAACTATGATATGCAGTAGGGTGTTCGTGGATACAGTTGTTCACGGGTATACTTTTTTATGAATGCTATAAGCGAATGGACTTGAAAGTGGATTTGGAAATGGTTGATACTTCCCTGGTTGGCTTTGCGGAGGAACGATTCAACCGCTGGGAATGGTTACCTTACCCGTGTTCTTGGATAAAGAGCCATTCAGGGAAGACTAGAATGGTGAGATTCTTGGTGGTGGATGCCCTTCGTCATACAATGTGATGATTGGGAGGCCGTCTCTCGAGCGCATTTCAAGTTATTGTTTCAAGATATAACTTAAAGATGAAATTCTAGTGGATGATGATCGTGGGAGAAGTAGAAGGAGATCAGCACATGGCATGAGATTATATATAGAAAGCCTCCAAATGGCCGAAAGGGAGAGGCTCACGATGATGGAAAGGGGAAAGAGAAAATCATCAAGCTAGATGAGGATCCGGTGGAACATGTACAACCAAATGAGGAGTTGATGTGGGTGGAGTTAGCGCAGGAGAACCACGGTAAGGCCACAAAGATAGGAAAAACTTGCGTAAGATCTTAAAGAAAACTTGTGGAGTTCTTGAGAAGCAATGCCGATGTATTTGCTTGGTCTCGCTAGCGATCTAGTGGGAATAGACCCAGTATCACTTGAACATAGACTCAATGTAAATCCTTCATACAAACCGGTAATGCGTGAAGAAGAGGAATTTTGGTCCAAAGAAGGATACGATTATTCGATTTTGAGGTATGTGAGCTGCAAGACGGGTATATTAGGGAAATCCAGTTTCCGAATGGTTATCCAACACTATCTTGGTTCCTAAGACGCAAGACGATTGGAGGATGTGTATAGACTTTAGGGATTTAAACAGAGTGTGCCCAAAAGACTATTACCCATTCCCGAGAATAGACCATTTGGTTGACTCAACTTGGGGATGCGAGATGCTTAGTATGATGGATGCCTCTCAAGGCTATCACCAGATTCGGTTGGCAGAAGAGGACCAGAAGAGGGTGAGCTTTACCACCTCTTTTGGTACTTATTGTTACGTAGTGATGCCCTTTGGGTTAAAAAATATGGGGGCAACGTACCAGAGATTGGTGGACAAGATGTTTAGTGATCAGATCGGGAGGAATATGGAAGTATATGTGGACGACATGTTGGTTAAGAGCGCGAAGGATGTGGACCATGTGAAAGACCTGGCAGAACATTTGATACATTGAGGAAATACAAGATGAAACTTAATCCCAAGAAATGCGCTTTTGGGGTGAAGTCGGGGAAGTTTTTGGGATACATGGTGATAGAAAAGGGCATTGAAGCCAAACCGGAGAAAGTAAAAGCCATATGAGAGATTGCCGAGCCCAAAGACAAAAAGGATGTTCAGTGCTTAACTAGGATGATAGCTGCTCTCAACTAATTTATTTTGAGGTCGGCAGAAGGAGTTTACCTTTCTTTAAAGTGTTAAGGAAAGCCAAAAATTTGTGTGGGATGAGGAGTGCAGAAAGAGTTTGGGAGCTAAAAGATTACTTAATGAACTATCAAGATTTGACTAAACCAATACCTAGGAAACCGTTGTATCTCTATATTTCAAGATGAGAACATGGGTTAGCATGGTATTGATAAGAGAGGAAGGCTCGGTACAAATGCTAGTATATAATGTGAAAAGGTATTGAGGATTGTGGAGGTGAAGACGCAGAGTTTGAGAAAGCTTGCTTTAGCGTTGATGATAATAGCTCATAGGTTAAGGCTATATTTTTTGTCACATAAAGTGAGTGTGAGAACAAACTTACCACTCAAGGCTGTGATGAGTAAGCCCGAGGTGTCTGGAAGGTTGGTGAAGTGGGCTATTGAATTGAGCGAGTATGATGTAGAGTATCGTGAGCCAAAGCGCAATAATGCCAAGCCATAGCGAATTCGTGTGCGAGAATTAACAAAGGATGTGACGGAGGATGGAACATGGATACTATTCATTGATGGATCCGTGGGTAGTATGGGATGTAGACTAGGTATCATGTTGATCGATCCCCAAAGGGGTGGAGAGTAGTTTTTTGTGAGGTTGGATTTCAAATTGTCAAATAATGAAGCAAAGTACAAGGCCTTTTTATGAGAATCAATATGGCAATAAATATGGGAGCATCTAAAGTACTTATACATATAGATTCCCAATTGGTGTACAAGCAAATAAGAGGGGAATTCGAGATTTGGGAAGAAAGGATGAAAAATTATGTGGAGAAATATAAGATCCCTGAAAAGAAACTGAAAGAAATTGAGGTCTGCCATATACCGAGAGAGGAAAATGCGAAGGCTGATTTTTTTATCTAAAATTGCAAGTTCGGCTGCAGGAGGTTAGGATAGAAATATTACTCTATTGATAGATCGAGATACATTTCTGAGTTTGGAGATAGGAGAAATGGAGGAAAAAGAAGATTGGAGAATTTCAATCCTAAAGATATCCGAGAGAGGGGTGTTGCCAAAAGACGAAAGGAAGTAGCTCGGGTAAAAATATAGGCAACTCGTTTCAGATCTTGGGGGAATTGCTGTAAAAAAGGGTTTTTAGTGCGCTTTTAAGATCATCGTAGGTTATGAAGGAGAATATGTTCTGAAGGAAATACGTGAGGGATGTTGCGGAAATCACATGGGAGCCAGGACTTTGGCGAATAAGGTGTTAAGGGCAGTATCTTTTTGGCCGAGCTTAAGAAAAGATGCAGAGCTAATGGTGAAGCGATGTGGAAAGTTTCAAGTGCACGCGCTTTTATACAAAGGCCACCGAGAACTCATGACTATGAGCCCCGCCGCCCATTTGCTAGCGGGGAATTGATATTGTAGTGTTTTCCTCGGTCTCGAGACAGTAAAATTTTTGATAGTTGCGATAGAGTATTTTAGCAAATGGGTGGAAGTCAACCATTGTCTAAGATAATCGAGAAGTTCGTGATGAAGTTTATTTGGCAACACATAGTGTGCAAGTTCGGGATACCCTGAGTGATTGTTTCAGATAATGGAACACAATTTAATGGAGCAGGAATTCGAGAATGGTGCAAGGACATGAAAATTAAACAAAACTTCACTTCAGTAGCCCACCCGCAGGTGAATGGGCAGGTGGATGTTACAAACAGGATTTTGGTACAAGGACTGAAGGCCAGACTAGAAAAGTCCGGAGGGGCTTGGGTCAAAGAATTAAGCTCGGTGTTGTGGGCGTATAGAACAAATCCAAAAGAAGCAACATGTGAAACACCCTTTAGTTTGGTATATGGAATAGACACAGTTATACCAGCAGAGATCGGGATGGAAACCCACCGCATCAGAACTTTGAATAGAAACAGAACGAGTTGAGAACTCAAGAGGCCTTGGATATGATTCATGAAAAACGAAGAATGGCATTCTTACAAATGGAGCGAACAAGGAGTTTCCAACTAGGGGATTTGGTATTAAGAAAAACGGATGCACCAAAAAACCGAGGAAAACTGGAAGCCGATTGGGAGGGACCTCTCAGAGTGTCTGCAGTGCTGGCAATGGTGCTTATGAGATGGGGGAGTTAGATGGGAAGAAGTTACCCCGAGCATGGAACATTGAAAATTTGCCCAAGTATTTTTAGCTTTGTCCCCGAAGTGACTTGAAGCTAAAAATACCTACACCTCAGCTCGGACCCAAGTATTTTTAGTCTTGTCCCCAAGGTGACTTGAAGCAAAAAATACCTACAGCTCACCTCGGGCTTCGAAAAATTGAAAATTTGCCCAAGTATTTTTAGCCTTGTCCCCGAGGTGACTTGAAGATAAAAATACCTGCAGCTCAGCTTGGGCTTCGAAAAATTAAAAATTTTCCCAAGTATTTTTAGCCTTGTCCCCGAAGTGACTTGAAGCTAAAAATACCTGCAGCTCAGCTCGAGCTTCGAAAAATTGAAAATTTGCCCAAGTATTTTTAGCTTTGTCCCCGAGGTGACTTGAAGCTAAAAATACCTGCAGCTCAGCTCGAGCTTCGAAAAATTGAAAATTTGCCCAAGTATTTTTAGCCTTGTCCCCGAGGTGACTTGAAGCTAAAAATACCTGCAGCTCAGCTCGAGCTTCGAAAAATTGAAAATTTTCCCAAGTATTTTTAGCTTTGTCCCCGAGGTGACTTGAAGCTAAAAATACCAAGCCTCACCGAGCTTCAAAAATTGAAAATTTGCCAAGTATTTTTAGCTTTGTCCCGAGGTGACTTGAATTAAAAATACCCGCATTCAAACTGGGCTTCAAAATTAAAAATTTTCCCAAGTATTTTTAGCTTTGTCCTGAGGTGACTTGAAGCTAAAATACCGCACCTCCTGAGCTTCAAAAATTGAAAATTTGCCCAAGTATTTTTAGCCTTGTCCCCGAGGTGACTTGAAGCTAAAATACCAAACGACCGAGCTTCAAAAAATTGAAAATTTGCCCAAGTATTTTTAGCTTTGTCCCGAGGTGACTTGAATCTAAAAATACGCCCTCACTCGAGCTTCAAAAAAATTGAAAATTTGCCCAAGTATTTTTAGCCTTGTCCCCGAGGTGACTTGAAGCTAAAAATACCGCAGCCACGCCTCGGGCCAAAAATTGAAAATTTTCCCAAGTATTTTTAGCTTTGTAAGTGACTTAAAGCTAAAGGAAGAACTCTACTCGAGCTTCAAAAATTAAAAATTTGCCCAAGTATTTTTAGCTTTGTCCCCAAAGTGACTTGAAGCTAAAAATACCCGCACCTCATTTCGGATCCAAGTATTTTTAGCCTTGTCCCCGAGGTGACTTGAAGCAAAATACATGCAAATTTAGGGCCTTCAAAAATCGAAAATTTGCCCAAGTATTTTTAGCCTTGTCACCGAGGTGACTTGAAGCTAAAAATTCAAGCCAAAAATTGAAATTTTACCCATGTATTTTTAACTTTGTCCCAGAGTGACTTGAAGCTAAAAATACCTACACCAAACCGAGCTTCAAAAATTGAAATTTGTCAAGTATTTTTAGCTTTGTCCCAGTGACCTGAAGCTAAAAATACCTGCAGCAACTCGAGTTTCAAAATTTGGAAATTTGCCCAAGTATTTTTAACTTTGTCCCCGAGGTGACTCAAGCTAAAAATACTCGCAAATTTGGCTTCAAAAATTGAAAAATTAAGAAAGCAAAGGAACAAGAGTTCACCAAAAGAAAAGTTCATTAGATATAAAAACCGAGTAATTACATAAGTTAAGAGGGGGTATCCTTAATGCCATCTGCACATGGTCAAGTGGAGCCTCCTCGAGAACCTCTAGACGGTATCACCCCAAATGGCCGAAACCGCCTAGAAGCATCTTCCGAACTTGAGGGGATCTAGGGTGGCCAAGCAGAAAATGTTGGTCAACTTCTACCGGGAAAGGTTATAGCCGGGGTCGGTGGGAGATCTCGTGTTAACTCGATTGGCTTGGTTGAATGGATGTAGCTCTTCTGGATCAGCAAAGGTCGAGCCTTATCTCGTTGAAGTTTTTAAAGCCTTTCTCCGACCTTGGTCTTCACCGATCAAAAGCCAAATGAAAGTATTGAAGAGTTCCATCGTGAAAGACGCCGAGAAACTCTTCAAAGACTCGTAAAGCTTTGCTTGGCCACTTCTCGAGCTTTTTAACTAAAGTGTAGCACTATGGTGATTGAAGAAAATTTTGAATGCTAGCTCGAGCCTCTCCTCTCGAGCCGCAGCCACCTGTTGGGCGAATTGAAGTTGAACTTTTCAAGCTCCGCCTTGAGAGCATTTATCTCTTCATCTTTTGGGCAAGAGTATCTTTGTGCAAATTTCAACTTCATTTTTGCCTTTTCCAAGATTTTGAGCATCTTGGCATCTCTTTGAGCTTGGCCACTTGTATCCGGAGTTCATTGCGCCATTTACCAATTCGGATCAAGAAAGCCCACGCGACCCGGGCAACTATCTCGAGAGGCGAAGTAAGGCCTCGTAGAATTGAAAGGAAAAGCAAGCATGAATGAAAATGCAGATAACAGAATATGAACATGGGAAGAAGAGGTATTTACCTTAGAAAAGTCGAGGTCAAGTTGTCCACCAAGTCAAGTAGAAGATGTTGTAGAGGACGACGTTTCGAGGAGGCAGAGGCCCTATAAGAACTCGGCGCTGTTCTGGGATTGTAATTCTCCAAAATTGAGATCGAGGAAGAAGCATGTCCGATTAGGAGTAGTAATATCTCCGAAGTTTACGCTGATTTCTTTTGAGAAGAATCCAAGGTAGAGTAATGCGCTTTTTCAGATTGGGATTGGTCAGCTGGGTCCTAGAAATTCCGACCACATCCCGAGCTAAATCGGGAGAATAGTCCCGGGAGATTTCTGGGCTTGTCGCTAGGTATGTTGAGCGTAAAGCGGTTGAAGGAGGAGGAGGTCAGATGGATTAAGGATTGGAAGAGGTCCCTTGAGGGCGGCTCGACTTATGGAAACATTCCTTTTCCGAGTCGCTTTCTTTCGCAAGTCTTTTTGCATGGTGGTCGCTGAGGAAAAAATGATAAAGAATATCAATAAAGTAAACAAGTGAGAAAAAAAAATAGACGAGTATAGAATATGTAAAGTTAAGTATACCAAGGTCCTCCTTGAGCTTTGGGGTATATGACCAATTTAAAAGCTAGGAAGAGCTAATCTAAAATTGAAAAGGATATTGATATTTTTACAAAGGTATTTCAAGTTTTTAACAAACATTTTAAGCATTGAAAGTACTATCTAAAGAAGAGGTCGGGATAGCAGGTCATATTTCTATATTTGAATACTCTAGACAGAGTTGGAGCTCGAGCTTCCTAAACGACTGTAGGAAGATGCTTTTGAGTTCTGGGGAAACAAGGTGCTTCATTTTAAAGAGAGCTCCCAGGTTATCAACCTGTGCAAGCAGATTAGTCACCTCCGGTCCGTTGAAGTACTCCTAGAGGAAAGATGAGCAGAGAAGACATCTTTATAGTATACAAATAGAAATTTAAGAAAGAAAAATAGAAGTGAAAAGAGGAAGGAGGTAAGAGAAGACTAATCGGAAGAAGTAGTCCAGAAAGAGAGAAGGAAAGAAGAGTACGGAGACCAAAGTCGTGAGTCGTCGGAGAAAGGGTGGAAGAATCGCCGAAATCGCCTGAAGGGAGAAGTAAAGTGTAAAGTGGAAAATGAGGGCTCCTTTATATAGAAGAAGCCGGCACAAGTACTAAGGACAATTGATCTCACTGCTGATGAGGAGTAAGATCTATGGACGAGGTGCATCGAGGTAGTAACGGATATCCCATCAATAGTGTAATGATGACAATCGCACGGACTTTCAAGATGCGAAGTTCAAACGATAGGCGGGGGACCGAGTTCGAAAAACGATTGAATGTTCATGGGATAGATCGTATGAAATGAGTAGATACGGAGAGAGCTCGCCAGATGAATAATGAACACTATAACCTAGCCCCTTCTAAGAGTAGCTCGGCTATAGTGGGGGAGTGGTTGATTCGGCATAAAAAGGGCCGATCCGATGCATAGTCCATGATGGTCAAGGTCCAAATTAAAGCCTATAATGAATTCTTCCGTCAGCCCAATGACGATTATGGCCCGTGAGTGCTCTGGATTGGTACCGAGCTCGGATATGTTAAATCATAACTTAAACTCGATTTCTATCATAACTTATTGAATAAAAATTATGTAATTTCTATACTTGCATAGATATAGAACATTATGATTGCTCGAGCTCCGATACACTTTGTAAACAATTGTGTAAAGAACAATAATGTTATGATCAATAAAATATCGATTTTCGCATACATTCTATGTTTCTACATTGTTCGTATGTATCTTTGCTATTTACATTGTGTATGTATGTTTTTAAGTTTTGGCATCATCAAAAAAAGGGGAAATTGTTGGGATATTAATGTTTAGATTTTGATGAATGCCATGTGAAACTTATACTAGAAAGTTGGCACCCCATTTTCTCTCAGAAATTGCATTGTAATAGATAGTATCGCATACTAGCTTTAGATTAAGTCAACTATGTTGGGATATGCAAGAAGTCAATCAAGACTAGAGTAAAGACTACGCTTGAAGCAAACTGAAAGTATGGCAAGGAAGAGAAGATAAGAACTCGATCGAGAAGTATCACTGAGATACGATTGTGTGAAGGGTCAGTCAAGTCAACTCAAGATAGTCGTTTCTCAAGTTGAAGTGATGATGAGTTATCCACGATTGAGAGTCGACTCAAGTCACCTGGGGAAGTTAAGGAACTGCGCCAAGTCAAGACATAATCGAAAAGGATCCGTTGCACATAAGTCAAGAAAGTTACTTAAACAAGTAATACTTCCATGTCGCTTTTCTTAAAGTACTCGGACCTTGCGCAAAAGGAATATACCAACGGGAAGATCGCACTGGTGGTCGAGACTTTGAAAAAGTTGGGCATTCATTCAATATGAGGAAATGTCAATTTCAAGGATCGCAACAAGACAAGCTAACGACCACAAGTTGTCTTTTGAAAATTAGCCTATCTCTTCAACTTGTTGCGATTTTCAAAAGAACACTATAAAAGGCTGAGGAATCATCTTGAGAAAGAAAACGAAGGTTACCTTGCATACCTGAACCACGAGCATTCAAGCCATTATTTGAATTCTAACCTGTAAAATATTCTCAAGTCATTCAAGCATAATCCTCAGGCCTAAATTTCAAAGGAAATCAATCCAACACTTACCTGTGAAGGAAAGACGACTTCAACCAGTTGAAGAGGAAACAATTGAAGAATCAAAGGGGTCTACATTCCAAGGAGGATTGTAGAAAGGTTCAAGGTTGAACCAGTCTCAAGCAATTGAGGGCTTCATGATCAAATCCAAGAAGTTTGAGCAAGTGAGTGTAGTAGCAAGACAACTACACGTGGGAAGAAGCCGAGTCGCATTTTGTGTTAACAAGCGCATCTCGCATCGAGTTAAGGATCAAGTCACCGTGGTGATCAAGACTTCTGTATCCGGATCGATAATCGCTTTGTACTACGATCAATACTTAGTGGATTCCTCCAGTGAGTTGGAGAAGAGAGGATTAGAAGAATTACCCCATCTTCGAACCTCTATAAAATTTATGTCATTTATATTTCAAAGATTTTATTTCTCGCATATCATTTTATATCTCACGACAAATTGCTATCCAATTGATAATTAACAAAGTGCTAAAAACAAGTGTTAAAACAAACATTAACCAAATTCAAGGGTGTTAAGTCTTCCAATAAAAACTTATCACAAATGAAAGCAAGATTAAGCGGTGAGTTATTCTATCAATAGCTCAAGTCTGTTGAGTGGCTAACTCGTTGATTAACTAACTTAGTTGTTCATCAAGGACTTAAGCGTGAAATTAATCAACATTTTTAAAAGGACTAAATCGAAAAAGTTGGTAAGGTTTATTCAACCTCCCTTCTAAACCTTACATTCACACACCCCTTGGGACCTACAAGTGGTATCGAGTGGTTGGTTCATTGAGCCTTCCACACGGGTTCACGAACTAGATCTCCAATTTTTCAAAACTTGCTTTAGCATTTGATCTTTCAAAAATCATTTTATTCATCAAAGTTATTATCATGGAAGCAAATTTGACACGCATTCCTATGTTCATCATTGAAGAATTTGATGACCGGAAAATACGTATGCATGCTCACCTATCAAGATTACATGATGAGATGTGGATAGTGATAGAGGATGGGCCACTACAAATTGAAGGTGAACACATGCAAGAAGAAGAAGCTCGCTGGTGAAGGAGAAGAGGCTAAGCTTTCTCTAGACCCGGTATGGTTGAAAAACCAAGAGTGAATGGACAAATGATGACAAAAAAGATACAACTTGACAATGTGGCCAAGGACATTCTTACAAAACGTTGGACAAAGCCATGTTCAACAAAGTCAAATCTTGCAAGACAACCAAAGATATATTGACAAATTGACCTTAATTTGTGAAGGATCCAGCAAACAAAGGAAAATAAAGCTATCTGTTTCTTTGTCTAAAAAAGTTTGAAAATTTTAAAATGCTTGGCAGGAGAAACTCGATGTTTGGATGCTCGATTCATCGAGATTACAAATGAACTATCCGCAGGAAAGAATATACACGAAGGAGATGTGTATGAAGATTAAGAAGTCTCCCACCTGAACGGGAAACGAAGGTCATGGCCCCAGACATTCCATGACCTATCAAAAACATCCAACCATGAGATATTCTCGGATCTCAAAGCCTATGAGTTTGAGCCGAGAAGAAAAGACCAAGAAGAGTCGGTTGTGCCCAAGACATTTGACTAATAGTTAAGGGATGGTAAAAGAGTCGAGATCAAAAAGTGGGTGACTGTGAGGAGATTGCCTTGATGGTCAAAAGGTTCAACAAAGTTCTTCAACAAGAACTACAAAAGAGGCAAATGTGAATCCTCCAAGACATTCACTCTTCTCCAAGTCAAGGAGTGATAGGCCACCCAAGAAAGCAGAGCATCAAAAGGTTGAGTACCAAAGAGTCGATAATCCAAGAATGGAAAAAGAATGATCAAAAAGTGGAAAACTCTGTATAGAATCACAGTGCAACCCAAGCATTATGCCATTGATGCCCATATCCTCGTCAGAGTCAACAAACACAGAATGAAG
>JABTTQ020000725.1:0-159900 GCA_016081115.2 Rehmannia glutinosa
AAGAATTACTTATACGTGGAGTAAGCAGACGAGTGTGTTGAGCGATTCTTTGAAGAGTCGGATAACTTGAGATCATCTTCCACGGGTGAGTTGAACAATGAGGAGTTGTTTGTCAAGCATCGGGGCGTTAATTTTCCGACTAGGCGCGCGAACCACTTAACCCTTTTGTTTCTGGTCCAAAAGAGGTATGAATTTTAGGGATTTATTAATTTTCTTTGAAGCATGTTGGGCTTTGATATGGTCGTAATGGACTATATCCGTTTTATCTAAACACTTTAGTCTAAAAATCGATTTTGAATTATGGAGCATTCTGAAGTATGTCCTATTGAGTTTATAAATAAACTGACGACATGATCCACTTAAAACCTCTACGAATAGAGACCATTGGATCAAGTAGGTGAATAATGCCACTTGGCGGAATAGGTATCGGAAAATGTAAATTTTCATAATCCTTGAAATTGGGGATTTTTGGAAAATAGCGAGTGGTATGACAGTTGAAATTGCTAAATTTTGAAAGTTATAGGACTATAATTCTGTACTTTGAAAGATAAAGGACCTAATTTGTTGTTGGGCCATAAAGCAAAATTGTCCGGGGGCATAAATTGTCACTTAAACAAAATATAGTCATCTTTTGCCACTACTTAAAAGTTACTGGGTATATTTTGCAATTTGGCTGCATATGGATGATGGATGATATCTAAAACTATGCCCCTCAAATTATTAAAATATACATTTTCCCCTCCAAACATGTAATATGTTTAAATTCACATTTCGTCCCATTCTCTTTCAATCTTTCAAAGACTCCAACCCCTACACCAATCTTGTTGTATAATGTATCCTTCGAAAAAGATTCAGTAGCCCTTAAAATCTAGAATAAATATAATTATCTCGGATTTTTTATTTGTTGATATAATTTCACTAGCATAATAAAATTTATACTTAAAATTCATAAGTAATTGAAAAGTATTTTTACTAATTTTTAACTGTATTGTAAATACAGAGCATTTACAATGAAATCAGCAATAAAGTTACATTATCTTTGTAATTTTTACGTGTTCAAAAACTTTTAAGAAAAGAACTTGATATAATATAATCATATCAAAATAAAAATAAATCACGTATTATTTTAATTAAAAATTAAAAGATATTATCAAATTACCATTTAAACAATACATATAAAATCAATATTCTATAACAATAATGTATCTTATTCAAATCATTTTACCTATTAACAAAGAAAGATCGTTATCATAGTTTAAACTTTAAACAGTACCCCAATCAAAAGTTAATTTGATGATTCTCTTGTTACAAATTAAATGCTGACCGGTGCAGTGATGGGGAATAGTAGTTGACGTGTTTTGCACGAGATTTTGTTATTTATACAATTATTATTATTATGAATGGAAAATTAATCTTTGACAATTATTGAGAGTTCTTTTGACTTAATACCAACTTCTGAGATTTTGGATTTTTATTATTTTATTATTTTCTGTTATCTAGCAGAAATGAATAAGATTAAGTCAATTTTGATATTTTGGATTTCTAAATCACATAACATTTATTGTCAGCACCATCATTTGTTAAGGGTGTAAGAGTAATTGACATACTTACCCTACTTTAGGAAAAGATATAGCATT
Organism: Rehmannia glutinosa; assembly: GCA_016081115.2. Lineage (NCBI taxonomy): Eukaryota > Viridiplantae > Streptophyta > Magnoliopsida > Lamiales > Orobanchaceae > Rehmannia > Rehmannia glutinosa. The sequence goes on from JABTTQ020000725.1 coordinate 1,638, forward strand.
TTATGCTCTTGGTATTTTGGACATTTTTACGTTCTGCATATTTTCTTGGTCATTTTACGTTTTTCTTTTTTAACTTTTTGGTTCATGTATTATTTTCTATATTGTTTTGTATTTGTTTCGATGTTATATATAAATTTCTGGGTTGTTTCTATGTTGTTTATGTGTTGTTCCGATGTTTTTTACGTTTTTTTCCGTTCATGTCTTTGTTTTATATATTGTTTTTGTTGTTTCTCGGTTCTTTCTATCTTGTTTTCAATGTTGTTATGTTGTATTTGGTTTCCATGCATGTTGTTTTCGATGCAATGTTTACATATTTTTAAGCTCTTTTGTTCGTGTGTAGTTTTCAATATTATTTATATTGTTTTTGGGTTGTGTATATATAGTTTTGATGTTGTTTTGTTGATTCGTGGTTGTTTTCATGTTGTTATCGATGTTTCAATGTAACGTTTATCTATTTCAAAGTTCTTTTTCGTTTTTGTGTTATTTTATATATTATTTATGTTGTTTCTATATTGTTTTACATATAGTTTTTTAATGTTATTTTTCTTGGTTGTTTCCATGTTGCTGTCGATGTGTTTAATGCATTGGATCAAAAATTGAATTGTCTTATTCTATTTATGTGTTGTTTCTATATTGTTTTCAATGTGTTTTGTTTTAATGCATGTGTGTTGTTCGTGTGTATATTTTTTGAATGTTTATAAGATTTTGAGTATAAAAATAATTATTTAATGGGGGCAGAAATCCTATTTTACTGAAATTTTATTAGCTGAAACATATTTGAAACATGTTCGAAACAACATTGATACAACGTAAAAAAATCCGAAAAAATTGGTGAGAGCATTAAAATGTCCAGAAAAAATGCAGGAGCGTAAAAAAGTTCCGGGAGCATAAATATGTCTTTTCTTCCCGAAATATTGCGTAATTACGTCTTTAACCCAAAATGTAATTGGTTGATACAACTCGACCCATGGAGCTTATGGTGCGCCGAACAATCACTTGGTATGATGCCTTGCACTACCAAGTTTTTTTTTTAAGAAAATAAAAACTGCACATTTGATAATAATAATAGCTTTTGCCTAGTGGGTAGGATCATGGGTTCGAGCACCTAAGTTGGTGTTGCGGGTAATTGTTGGCATGTATGGTTATTAGAAAATATTTATTTATATATATCTTATTTATTGAAACATTACTTTTGAATATCAAAGTTCTACGAGCATGTGTAAATATAGAAAATTTACTTTCTATTCTACATTGATATATGAAATATTTTAAAATAGTACCATATGTCAGATTATAATATTTTAGCAATAAAATCACATCTTGCAAATTGTGGAAGTGAATAACAAGTTTTTTGGTAAACTAAATCACATTTTATGATAACGAAACAAATAACAATCAAATCATAAATCAGATTGATCATTCAATCAAGTAATTATAACAATAGCTTGTATTCACAAATATATATTGAGGTCATCTCTAAGAAGTGTTTGATACATTTTTATTCTTAATTTTGATGATTTTATTTTATCACCAAAAACAATGCTTTTAAAGGTTATCCAAATACTCTTAAATGATTTAAAATGGTTTTAATATTTTTCCGGAGTATTTCCTCAAGTTTATTTTCAATAAATTTGGACAACACTTTTAATGATTTTATGTCAATGGATTTTTACTCCTTAAACAAGATTTCTAAATGTTGTCTAAATACTCCCGATTGGTTTAAAATATTTTTACTATTTTTAGGAGTATTTCTTGGGTTTTATTTTCGACAAAAATTGGACAACATTTTCTCGCTCATGATCGTTGTCGCTCCTATAGGGCAACCCGTACACCAAGATGTTTTTGAAATAGAAAATGAGACGGAAGGAAAACCGGGGCAGATCGGCCGTGTGCCACAGGCGTCGACCGATCGGTCGGCCGCCCGCCTGTGGGTCGGCCGGGTTACACTGCAAGTTGGCGTTGAAAGCAGTTGATTTTTTTCCAACAAAATGAATGAGGGGGACCGGTTGAGGCAGGGTCGACGGTCGAGATACACGTCGACCCGTCATACTTTTGTTGTATTTTTCAAAGTGTTCTTAAATTTTCTTATTTACGTGCGGCCGTCATGCTTTAATGACAAAAAAAATATGACCGTTTGTGACACACATTTTCTTAAATTGTGGGATTGATTTCTAACAACTATATTCTTGATTTTAATTGTATTTTTCAGAGATTTTCAATCCCCAAGAGGAGCATATGCTTGATCAATCATCTCCTATAAATAGAGGAAGTTTTGGAGCAACCAAAACAACAATTGAGATACAACACAACAAGATACACTTCAAGCAAATACTTGGTTTTCATTGTTATTATTCTTGTTGTATATTTGTCTAGCTTATCACTTTCACATCCTTGAGGTCTAGCAAGGCTATTCTTGATTACACTTTGCACTCAAATTATAATATTCCTTATTGAGTTGTAATCTTGATTTTTGGTTATCATTCAACACAAAATATCCTTGTGAGTGTTCTTGTGGTAAGAACACACTTGGATGATCTAGGTGATAGGTGCAAGAACCTGTGGTGATCTTCTTATTGAGGTGTTGAAGAATTTGGTATTCTTGAGGTTGAAGATTGTGGTAATCTTCACAAGGTGCCGTTGAAGGAAGATTGTGGTGATCTTCAAAAGAAGATTGTGGTAATCTCCAAAGGTGTTGTTGAAGAAGAGTGTGATGCTCTTCAAGGTGTTGTAAGTTGAATTTGTATTAATTTTGGTAATTAATAAAATTATTTTTCTTTTTTGAAATCCATCCGGATATCTTTGGGGTGGTAGAGGATTAGGCCCTAGGTGGGTTGAACCTCTTTAAATCGATGTGTTGTTTACATTCCGCACATTTATTATTGTCTTTGAGCATTCGGTTCGAAAAAGAGGGTAAAATCGAAAAGATGGAGATAATCTATTCACCCCTCATCTAGATTATCGTAGCCGCTGACTTACAAGAAGTAAATATGCACAAGTTGTGAAGAAGAAGTCAAGCAAGAAAGACGGCGACGAAATTTCCTCAATTTGATAAAATTAAATAAAAGGAGATCCATGGTGTACAATGCGACATTCAAGAGTCCACCCAAAGATAACTTTAATTCAATACCAAGTGTTAAACCCTCGAATTAACGTTTGAAAAACCAAATCCACTTTGGAGAAGATCAAAATTAAAGGGCAATCCATCAAGAAATCTTCAAGGCCAAAAGTCAAGTGTTCTTTAAGTTATACGTTTTGATTCGAGATCAAGTTGTTTAACTTTTGAATCAATGTTACTAAAGTCCAAATTCAAACTCATAGGAGATCAGATAGGCGATTCCGTCTCCAAAGTTTCAAATTACAAGAGTTTTATTTTGGCGAGGAGATACAAGCCATGTGCATATGTAGGGCAATGGAACAATCTGAAAACGAGGAAGAAAAATGTTTGTCACATCAGCTATGTACAACTCATATAACTCCAATTGATTCAATAAAATATTATTTGTATTAATTTTTCTTGCCTCTCATCTCTTTACTTCGCCAATGAAGTTGAGTTCAAATGAAGATGAAAGGACAAACAGTCTATCTTCACAAATTTCAAAAATAAATTCAACAAATTAAAATTCAAATAAAGACTCCTTGATACGAGTATAAAATATCAATAAATTTCAAATTCAAATAAAGACTTTTTGATACGAGTATAAACTATCAATAAATCTCAAACTCAAATGAAGACTCCTTGATATGAGTATAAATTATCAACAATCTCAAATTCAAATAGTCTTTGATATGAGTATAAACTATCAACGAATCTCAAACTCAATAAAAACTCCTGTTACGCAGTATAAACTATCAACAAATCTCAAATTCAAATGGAGTATAAACTACACGCAAATTCAAGAACTCTTTGATATGAGGATAATTGTCCATGAAAATCCAAATTAAGAACTCTACGATATGAGTATAAATTATCTACAAATTTAAGAATATGAGGATAAATTGTCGGTAGGAGCACATCGACGTGAGTTTAAACTATATGTGTATTTGAAGTCACGAAACTATTATAACTTGAGATCAATGAAAAGTTTGAGGCTCGCTCACTTTCCAAATTCATTAAAAAATGCACATAAATAAGTCTCAATGGAGCATTTGCGGATGTAAGAAAACTTATTTTCTATTATAAATATATGGAATATATTTTTAAAGTATTATTATATATCAAATTATAATAATTTGATAATAAAACTGCATTTTTGTGGAAGTGAATATCATTTTTGGTTAAACCAAATCACATCTTCCAATAACTTCAAATGATAATTAAATCATGAAAGACCAATCAAATCGCATCATTCATCAAGTAATTATGACAAGAGCTCCTATTCCACAATAGGGTCATTTCTAAGAATTAAAGACACATAAATTCTGAAGAAGTTTAAGCAATAAAGGCGGTTGGTGAAATTCTTTAATTCAAGAAGTTCAAATTCAATGAGATCCACAATGTTCAAGGACACATTCAAGGCGTCCATCGTGGAGTGCATCTAAATAGAATGTTTAATTTGATACCAAAGTGCTAAACCCTCGAATTAATGTTTTGAAGACCAAATCCACATTGGAAAAGATCAAAAGGTCAAGTCTATCAAGAAATCTTATAGGTCAAAATTCAAGTATATATGAAGTTCTACATTTTGGTTCGAGATCAAGTTGTTCAACTCTTGAATCAACATTATTGAATGACAAAATCCAACACGGATGAGATCCAACTGACGAATCCACCTTCAAAATTTCAAATCCCAAAAATCTTATTCTTGGAGAGAAGAATCCAAGGGAAAATAGAGATTGTACTCGTTCAAATCTTCCAATTAAATACTATATTATTTGTATTATTTTTTCTTGTTTGTTAATTTTACAAACATGAAATTTGTGCTACAACGTAGTTTTCACGAAATGTGTAGTTATATATCTAGCCTACGTGAGCTTGTTGTTGTAAGTCCAAGTGGCTACGATAATCTAGAGGGGGTGAATAGATTATGCCGATTTTTCGATTTATGCCCTCTTTTTCGAATGTGAAGATGATAGCAAAAATGTAAGTGCGGGAAAATAAACAACACTCGATGATTTATAGTAGTTCAATCCACCTAGGGCCTAATCTACTACCACCCCGGTATATCCGAAGTGAATTTCAAAAAGAAAAAAGAATTTTATTAATAGTTACCAAAACTATTATACCACCATTTTTGAAGATTACCACAATCTTCTTACAACACCTTTAAGGAGATTACCACAATCTTCCTTCACCTATGAAGAATACCACACTCTTCAACACCTAAGATCACCCAAGTGTGTTCTTACCACAAGAACACTAACAAGGATATCTTATTTTGGATCATAGAAAAATTCAAGATTACAACTCAATAATGAAGTATGCAACTTTTGAGTGCAAGTGTAATCAAGAATAAAAAGTCTAGACCTCAAGATGTGCAAGTGCAGGAACTTAGACTATTACAACAAGAATGAAAAATATGAAAGCTTGGAGAATTTGCAGATTTTCTTGTTGTGTTGTTTGCTTGTGTTGTTGTGTGTTTACTTCAAAGCCTTCATCTATTTATGGAGAGTCTTCAAGATTGGATCTCCAATATAGGCTCCTCCATCTTCACTTTTGTCTACAAAAAGAAGATCACAAGATCCACAAATAATGTACAAAAATGATAAAGTAAATCTTGCTGATAATGGCTTGTTAACAGTTTGAATTTTGACGTCAAAACCAAAGGGCGACCGGTCGAATAGAAATAAGAATTTGAAAATAGATCGCACAAATTACACAGGAGGACCGGTCGGCCGCGGGTCAGCCAGGTCGACCCCGCTTGGGACCTGGGTTGGACCCTTCAATTTTCAATACAGGAAGTTCTGAAAAATATTGCAACACACAGACACCGGTCGATCACACCAGTCGACATGGCCAAAAAATTGTCGACCAAAGTTTCTGTTTAAAAATCAACTTCAGACACGGGATGCCCTATAGGGCAATCGGTCGAGCTCGAGACAGAATTGTTGTCCAATTTTTATCGAAAATAAACTTCAAGAAATACTCCGAAAAATTAGTAAAAATATTTTAGATCGATCGGGAGTATTTGAGCAACATTTAGAAACATTTTTTTTGTATAAAAACATAGTTAAATAAAATTATCAAAATCATGATAAAAACATTTATCTAACAGTTGTCTCATTATGCATTTTAACTTATGGGGAGGTCTCTTGTGAGATGTCTCACGGATCTAGATCCGTGAGACGGAGCCCCAGAATGCCAAACCCGCTAACCCGCTGGAAAAGCCCAAAATCAAATCCAAAAGCCAAAACCTTAAATATAAACCCAAGGCACCAAAAATCAGCAGCCACTTTTTTATCTCTCCCTCTCTCTACTGCAAATCAATAGTCTCTCTCTCTCTCTCTCTCTCTCTCTCTCTCTCTCTCTCTCTCTCGGAGTAGCCATCCCCACGTCACACAATCTCCATCGCCTATCTCATGAGTGGGAGTGCTCTACCACAACACAAACTTTTCCACTATCCCTTGTCTCACAGTTAATTTGTGAATCGGTATGCTTTCTACCATTACAAACCAAGAAGTTGAAGGTAACACCAAGAAGAAAAGAAGTAGTAATCGTAAAGAGCATGACAATGAAAGCCAACCATATCCTCGATTGTTTTAGTAATTGTTTGAATAGTTTTGTATTAAGCGATATTATTGTTCGTAGTTTTTAAATTGATATTTACGTAATTAGTGAATGAAATTTTTGGCCAAATTGTCCAAATTTATGCGATACTTTGTTATTATAAAGGATACTTTAAACAAAAAAAAGTGATCTTTGTTAAGTAAAAAATGTGATACTTTTCACCGTGTTGTCCTCATTCTGAGGAAAAAAATCATGTAATATTACCAAAAACTATCACAAGAGTCGTGTGATACTTTGTTTGTAGAAAGTGATACTATAAGCACAACAAATGATATTGTTAAGTAAATAAGTGATACTTCTATATGGAAGTATGTTAAAAGTGATATTCAGTTATGTGATACTTTTAACACAGAAAGTGATACTTTTTAACACAGAGAGTGATACTTTTCACATGAAAAGTGATAATTCTATATGAAAATTATTTATCAGAAACAAATGAACAAATTAATACTATTTTTCACAGGAAAATTGATATTGTTAACACAAAAAGTCATACTTTTAACATGAAAAGTGATATTTCTATATGAAAGTATTTCTCATAACACATAAAATATGTTAAAAGTGATACTCAGTTATATGATACTTTTAATACAGACAGTGTTACTTTTAACATGAAAAGTGATACTTCTATAAGAAAGTATTTCTCATAACACAGAAAATATGTTAAAAGTGATACTCAGTTATGTGATACTTTTAACACATAAAGTGATATTTTTAACACGGAAAGTGATACTTTTAACACATAAAGTGATATTTTTCACATGAAAAGTGATACTTAATTTTATATGAAAGTATTTCTCATAACACATAAAATATATTAAAAGTGATATTCAGTTATAATTTTCGAATAGAGAGAGTTGAAATTGAAGAATCGCAACAAATCGGAGAAAAATTAGAGACAAATCGCGACAAAATTTTCGGATGAAAATTCTCAATTTCGAAACATATGAAATAGGGGAGAAGAAGCAGGGTTTAAGGAAAGAGAAAAAAGGGATTTTGGGGTCTTGGGGGTTTCAATGGGTTTTGGGGGCGGGTTTGGGGGTTTTGATGGGGTTTGGGGATTTATTAAGGGTTAATTAGTAAATGGGGCTCCGTCTCACGGAACTAGATCCGTGAGACGGTCTCACATAAGCTTTTGTGTTAACTTATTTATTATGGATGAATATACTATATTAATTAATAACTAGTTTGTACTGTGACGTGTGTGTTTTTCTAATAATTCTACGAATTATATCTCATGCATTATAATAATTTTCATATAGCATCAAACAATATACATGAAATATTATTTAATATTTTTTATTGATGAAGTAAAAAAAAGTATCATATTTCATAATTATAAATAATACATTCAATGATGTGTATTTGTGTTCGATCTTCGAAAAGTGATTTTTCGTAGAACTGCACAGGCACACCCACATCGCCTATTTATTAGTTCTAGTCATGTCTAGATTTTTAATAAGTGTGAAAATTGGTATCATACTTTTTCAAGGTTATAGTTGTAAATTCGGATGAAAATTTATTTTCCAAAGTTGTTTGTACGTGTAAATTGGTGGCAAATATTTTTGCACAAGCTCATTGTAAAATAAATGAAAAGTTAACACGTGTATATAAGATAATAGGAGAACTAAGTACAATAATTAATGAAAAATAGTAGTCAACAAAATATAGTTTTGATAACACTATTGTTTTTATTAGATTTATTTTTTGGAGATTTTTTTATTTTTCTTTGATTTTACCATGTATTTTATTGATTCATGTTATTACGTTAATTTGTAATTTTTTGAAATTTAGTTGTGGAGATTTGCATTGTACTATTTGGATTTTCTATTTATTATATTCTATTCGAGTTTTCATATTTGGTAATTTTAGGATGGACGATGCACTAATTGTATTTGTACAAAAATAATTTTTAGTGATTGCAAATTTTTAGAATTTCAATAAATAATTAAAATAAAAATTTAATTAATTTGATTATATATCATATATTTAAATATTATAAAAATAAATTATTATATTAAAAACCCTCTTTAAGGACAATAAATTTGGTTGATAATAAATTTTGTAAATGTGAATTGTATCTATTTATTGAACATGTTTATCAATAAGAAACTAATAATTTGAAAAAAACAATAATAATTTCCCAATGCTAAATATTAATATATTATATTTTCAATACAATAAACAAATAAAGTCATTTCAAATTCCAATATTTTTTAGAATTTAAAAAGTTAAACAATTGTTAGAATTATTACATAAATTAAATAAAAATCTTGTTTCATATTTAGCAACATAATTTTAAGGGAAAATAAAATATTTAAAAAAATAAAAACTATTCTATTTTTATATATGTACATATATCAAAAAAATATCAAACAAACAACTTCAAATCTAATAGTCAAAATGTACAACTTTAAAAGTTGAATGTCAAAATACACTGATAAATATTAAAAAAATCTATTAACATGAAAAGTATGTTAATAAATATAAGAAGTAATTTTCTATATACATTATTATGAATATAATTTCATATTAAATAAGAATTTTGTTTTTTCTTACATATAATAACAATGCTATGTATGGATGTATAATATCTTTAAATAGGGATAATTTCAGACTTGGTACACTAAGTTTACCTACTTTTTGTTTTTAGTACTCCATGTTCTCAACTCATCAAATATGATACCCAACATTACACTTTTTAATCAATATTACTACCGTTAAATGACCGTAAAAACGACAAGTTAATATGAGCAAAAAATAAGTGAAAATTAATAAAATTGAGCTCTAATTATCTTATACATTTATTAAGAATAATATATATTAAATTTTATTTCAAAATTAATATTTTAGTTATAAAATTGTCTTTTGTTTCTAATTGATTTATCTTAATAATATTGTATCTTAATCAATAGCTTAACTCTCAGACTTTACGTAATTCTTAGCAAAGTATAATTAGAATTTGATTAATCTATAAATTAATACCAAGTAAAAAGTATAAAATTTAATATTTACTCACTTTTAAAATATTATTAACCAGATAAAAAAAATTACATTTAACTCAACCAAAAAAAAAAAACCTTAAACAAGGTATAAACCTATTTGCCCAAACAAAATACGTCCGTCCATTTTTTTACCTACTATAATATTTTTTTAATTACAAACATACACTTTTAATTATCATATTGGCAAAATTCATAAATAATATAATTGTCTAATAACAGTTTTAAATATACTTAAAAAACACCGAAACGCAGCATAATGTGCTCCAAACACCTAAGAATCTATATATATATATATAAAAGCTGAATAGTGGTATTTTAGGCATTTTCCCGCCAAAATGCACTTTCTATTTTTGGACTAATTTCTGACTTTATTATTTTTTATTTATATATTAAAATAAATGATATCTTCCATATTAAATATATATTAGTATATTGAGAACCGTGTAAACATAATTGATAACAACAAAATTCATTGTTTACCCTCTTTTTTTATGTGGTGGTTCAAATTTCAAAACACTAAAACTTGCTTCATAAATACGAGTGCATTTGTTACTAGGCTGATAATGCATTGGGCTCGGTAATGGCTTTTCTTTTTGTTGGTTTTTGCTCCTTTGTAATCATTAATTTTGGTAGTTGTTTGTATTGGGCATAAAAAATGTCATTCAATAAACATCAATATGAAAATAGCTACAGTCCAAAATGAAATTGAAATGGTTACAAAACATATATATATATATATATATATATAAAAGCCTAATAGTGGTATTTTAGGCATTTTCCCGCCAAAATGCACTTTCTATTTTTGGACTAATTTCTGACTTTATTATTTTTTATTTATATATTAAAATAAATGATATCTTCCATATTAAATATATATCAGTATATTGAGAACCGTGTAAACATAATTGATAACAACAAAATTCATTGTTTACCCTCTTTTTTTATGTGGTGGTTCAAATTTCAAAACACTAAAACTTGCTTCATAAATACGAGTGCATTTGTTACTAGGCTGATAATGCATTGGGCTCGGTAATGGCTTTTCTTTTTGTTGGTTTTTGCTCCTTTGTAATCATTAATTTTGGTAGTTGTTTGTATTGGGCATAAAAAATGTCATTCAATAAACATCAATATGAAAATAGCTACAGTCCAAAATGAAATTGAAATGGTTACAAAACATTGGCAGATGAAACGATTTTCCTAGGTCCCCTTTTTCTGTTGGGACTTAACAACTTATGTTATAACTTATAAATAGGATCCATCACCGGTCAAACACACGATATCTTTGATATTAGATATAAACCAAAAAAAATATGCAGAATATCATCCATTATTGCAATTGCTTAAGGACCTTACTCTGCGAAAATGTAGTCATCGAGACTGCAATACATGTGTCTACAGGGTACATGCATATCGCAATACGCAAGAATTTTTCAGTGTAAAATGCATTTTTCATTACAGAGGTACGTTTAGTTTTTCTTTTTTCAATTCCTTAATTCGTCTTTTACAGTTTATTTGAGTTGCTATCTTATTGTTTATGTTTTCTTTAGGGTAAGAGAGTTAATGCAATGAATAGAATCAACATTTTTCCTATTTTCATTATATTCATATAAAGTCGAATTTGAAAAAACCAGAAGTTATCCAGAATAAAAAAGCACAGTTGATACAACACTAATATGAAGATACACGCATTCTGCGGTCATCTCAAAAAGGCACAACACAAGATCATCAATGGTTCATCAAAAGGTCAGTTATTTTATTTATTATGTTGTATTATTTTATAAAGCATGATAGAACATATGCCTGATTTGAAAAATGGAATAGCCAGCTTTAGTTGCTTAGGTACCGTCTTCTATGTCTATTAGGATAAACAGCTCATCAGTTTATTATCAGTTAAGATAAATAAATAATGTAGCTTCCCACATAAAAATCATGCTATTTTATTTTAAAGTAGGTTGGCACTCCTTATTTTTAATTATAAGATAATAGAGAAAGTAAAAATTAATATTGTTGATTGTCTATATGCATATATAAGATTGGTGACTATATATATGTTTAATTCAATTTGATGCAACCAAGTGGTAATACTATAGTAATAATTATTAATATCAAATCTATACATGGCTACATCCTAATGCCTTTACTGGCTAATCAATCATGTAAAATAAGAAAGCAAAAATCCCCACAACAATGAATAAAATTTGAAAAAATGAGTACATCACAATCAACTGACAAAAAATCAATATCCCATAATCATGGGATAACAATCGATATGCTCTTTATAGTGTCAAACCACCCACTCATTACAAATCCCATTTTATGGATTATAGAATAAATTAATTTCAATAAAATAAATACCTCCAACCTAGGGAACTTCAAAATAATATCAGAAGGCATCAAATTGAAGTTTTTCTATTCCCATGAAGTGGTTTCTCCTCCATTCGAAGTCACCTGCATTTTCCGGAACTCACTTTGGTATATGAAAAAACAAATCACGTGCAATTACAAAAATATTGTACTTAATCTGACAAATAACTGGTTTTGACAAAAAATTCTTAAAAAACTACTAGGGGTTTGAAGACAATGTATTAGTTTCTAGGATTCTTTAACATATACTCTGTTTTTTGGTAATGAATAAATCATAATTTTTTCAAAAAACTCAGTATTTTGAAAATTAAATGAATCTAAGAATAAGCAGATGTTATAGAGAATAAATATGATTATCAAATTGAAAAAAGAAACATAGTTGATGCAAAACAATGACAAAGTTGTGCCCTGAATTGATAAACATGCCTCATAATTGTTTTTGGAAACAAACATCAATTGAGAAATTTCAAGAAAAAAAAATAAAGCTCGCCTCTGTAAAGCTTTGCGGATTGCCTAGCACAAGTATTTGTATGATAAAAAAATAATTAAGAAAAGTATAAATCTGAATTTTGCCCCGAAGAAAAATATTGGTCTGAACCTTCTTTTTTTTTTGGGAAATGAAAAGCCCTAAAATTATAAATAAAACCAAATTTGTTTGAATAATTAAAGAAAACAGCAATGTTTGCTCTAATCTAAGAAGTTTTCTTACATTTTCCCAAATCCATATGTGAAAGTCAAAAATATTCTTAAAAAATGTTATAAAAACATATTACTAGAAAAAAAATCCTGAAAACACACCAGGAACGTCAATCTGAAAAAAATTTGCTTCTCTTTTTCTAAATCTGAATATAAATATAAAGATTTTTTGTTAAGTCATACAGAAATATATAGATCTAAATTGTTTTGTGTGAATTTTCACCAAAAATTAAATTTATCACATAATAAGTCATTTAGTTGATAAATTTTCTAGATAATAAGCAAATAAATAGATCTGGAGATTTTTTCTTATATTAACCCAGTCCCAACATGAAAGTAAAAATACTCATGAAAATGGTGGGAATCGATAAAAAAAACCGAAAACAAACGTTGATCTAAAAATATTTTGGTTCTCCTTATCCAAAATCCGAAAATAAAAATCCGAATAAAAAACCTATTACCTGAAAGGAATTTTAGATACATAAATTTCTAGAATTCGTTTTTCTAGAATTCTTTGAAAACCGGCGGGAGTGAATGCAAATTCGCTCTGAAATCCATAAGTGGATATAAAATGTTTCTAGGGTTTGTTAAATAAAATGGGCTATGATAAGCATGGAAAAAATAGATTGGGTTAAATATCAAAAAAAAATGGGCTGGGTTATTTTGCACATAATTTAGCTGTTTGTACCTTCTATTTTTTCATATTCTTTTTTGATTTTTTGTTAATTTTTTAATGGCCCATCTAAATACATATCAGATTTATTTGAATAATTTGTATCACTTTTCTTTGTTGAATTCGTAATATACTCTCAATTTTAATATCGAGAAAAATTAAATTGAGTTATAGCCATGTTAGGCCATTAAGATATTTTATTGTGTAACTAATGGTTGGAATAGGATAATTTTTTTTTTTGTAATATAAGTTTGTAATTGTTTTTTATTGTTTATTTTTATAATTGAACTGTGGTATATAAATATTTTGCAGAAAATATTGATACTCAACAACATAGTGTTGAAAATTCTATGAAAGCGTGCCATATCCGAATTTAGTTTCTCATTTGTCATATATAACAAATTAACGGTATGATACTTATATATTTATTAAAGTAAGTTTGATTTATATACTTTTATTTGTATAAGTTTTGGATAACAATTTTTTTCTTTTTGCAGGAAGCACATCATGATAGATTACAAGAAACTACCATTTGCCTCAATTTCCATATTTATATATCCAAATGCCTAAACAACTATTGACAGTCGATTATTCGTTATTTTTTTTATTTTGTATTTATGTTCATTTAATTTGTATTGTAGTGTTCTATTATTCATTCGTCTATTCTTTAATACATGGTTACTTGGCTTTATAATTCAATAACCCACTAATTGAATTAGTTAAAATAACTAAAATATTAAAATTATCTTGACTTAATATAGATTCCGTGCATCGTGGGTGGATTTCGCTAGTTTGAGTAAAACAACTCATTAAAGTCATGAAAATCACTCAAATGCAACCGATATTCAACTTAATTGAAAAGGCTGAAACCCATGTCATCATCAGACTCTTCGGCAGGTTCTTCTTTCTTCTCCTCTACCTTGGCGCCACAGGAGCACCCAAGACCTCCCTTCCTTATTTGCTTCCCAATGATAAAACTTCATTAAGCTCTTCACTAGGTGACCAATTTGGAGGTTTCGAATCAGTTAGGAACCAATTTGGGAATAAAGATTTTAGGTCAATTTGTGGGTAAGATTGAATTAGGCTTTCAAATTAAGGAATTAGGGTTTGGGATCGATTTGGGGGAAGAAACTTGTGCATTTTGGCTTTTGGGACTGAAATAGATATTGCTATCGGTTGATTAGAGTTTCTCACCTCTCAAACCTACAATTGCAGGTCAATCCATTAGTCATTGACGGTCAACTAACGTCAAATAGTAACATTGATTAAAAAATATAATGTCAAGTACTATATGTGATGAGTTGGGAACATGAGGTATTAAAAGCAAAAAGTGGGTATAGTTGGGGTACTAGTTCTGAAATTATCCGTATATAAATAATATTTGAATATATATTTTGAGATATTTTCTTCAATTAAAATAATTTTTTGATTGAATTTAATCAACTTAAATACAATTCTATATAATTATGAGAAATGAGATAAGCTCAAATATAAAATATACATGTATTATAGATAGTCAAAATACACGAATATACAAATTGATGTCCAACAACTCAAATGCATAATTTTAAAGCACATTATAAAATAATGAGTAAATGTTTCATATATTTTATTTTATTTATTATGTTTATTATTTTGTTTTATATATTCAATGTATGTGTCAAACTGAAGACTGTAAAAAGATGATTAATTGTATATATTATACGTTAAAAACGGATATAAAACAGTAAAGTATATAAAAAATAAAGAAAAAGACATATAATAATTAATGCATTACACACACAGATTTTGAAAGCTTATACACCTCTATCTTTTATATAACTTTAAAAAATGGTTTATTAAAGAAAGTTGACCACCAAAGATAATGAAATCACATTTTATTAGTTAAATCAGAAAAACCAAAAAAATATTATTTTTAGAAATTGAAAATTAGGTGGGAAAACTGAGGGCCTGTTTGTTTATGTTTCCATGGTCCATTTCCAGTTTCTGGAGTTAGAAATAGAATTTTGAGAATTTATTGGTTTTCGTGTGGAAATTGGGATTGTGTTTGGATGAATGAATTGAAATGTGTTTTATGTAGGGTTGGAAATGAGATTGTGTTTGGTTTGAGTAGTTTTGAAATATTATTTTATGTATATAATAATTGAAAAGTTGGTAGTGGTGGGGTCCACTTCAATATTTTAATTTGAATATATAATATTATATTTGTAAGATTATAGTTGGTGGGTCCCATTAGATAGTTATAATTTAAAAATAGTAATATTTTAAGTAGATAAAGTTAATAATGGTGGATCCCACATATATAATTGGGTTAAAATATGAAAATAGTGATTGATAAGTAATGATGAGTGATGTAGGGTAGTGTATATGTTTGAGAATAGAAATTATAGGTTTGAGATGTTTTATGTGAAAAATAGAAAATGAAAATGATGATTTTCATTGGAAATTTTATGAACAAACATGATTCCATTATAGTTAAAAACCGGAAAAGATAATTTGGAAACATAAACAAACAAGGCATGAGAGTTACTATTTTAAGAATAGTATCTCCTTATATATATATATAGAGAGAGAGAGAGCTAGAGATTCTTAATATAATAAATATGATTGAAAACACGATATTATGTAACATCAAGTAATAGAACTTCATGATGGTTACCACTTGATTCACCAAAATCTAGGTGGTTAGCTATTGGAAACAAACATCCGCACAATAGTAAGATAGTAATACGGATATTTGTATTCAAAAGTACCATTTAATTTGACAAAATTAATTCTCATTCAATAATATTTTTTTCTTTTTTACACTTTTGTTAATGAGATATTTGATTTTGGAATAAGAAGCAATATAATTGATGTGGTATCACTTTAATTCCTCGAAACTTTCAAGTGGAATGTCAATTTTTGAATGAGATTATTGCCAACAATCAACGAGTCATTAAGGGAATTAGATTTCTTGTTCACTTCCTGTTTCACCATATTGGATGATGAATTTAACGTGTATATACATCTAAAATCGGGCGCGATGCCGATGTCTGAAAGTACATATAGATGTTAACTGACCTACAGCCCCATAGGTTAGCCCCAACAAAGCGGGCTAAACGGACCACTATTAAATGGGCTAGCATATTGCGAACCTAACCCTAACCCTAGCGGACTTCGGGCTAAACGGGCCACTATCGGGCTATAAGTCAAAAAATAAAAAATTATATATTTAAATCTAAAATTTTAAACTAGAACATATATAACATTTAAGTTTAACATGTTAAGTTAAAGTATTCATTATAAAAAAAATCTTACATAGTTTATAATTATATTGCATTAACAGAATTATATCTAGAGATAATTACATTTTACGCCCCAAACTATAGACGTTTTCGGAGTTTACCACCTAAACTTTCCCGAGTCGTACTTCACCCCCTAAACTCCGTGACTTTTGTACAATGCCATATATTGGCCACTGGCGGCAGAATATTCCGGCACGTGCCTTGCACGTGAGGGCAAAATCGTCATTGTCTCAAATTTTTAAAAAAGTTGTTACATTTTACCACCTCAACTTTGTTTGACTTGTATTTTATCCCCCTAAACTTTGCGTTATTACACTTTGCTACATACATTTTTTAAAAAAAAAACATATATTTGTACATTTATTTTATATATTTTTTTTCTTTCTAATTTTTTATCCACAAAAAATAAACAATTACTTTGGTTAAATATATTATCAATAAAATTATACTATAAATTTTTTATTTTAAACTTTCTTGTAAAACCTTAGTTTATTTTTTCTTTTATTATATTAACTTTTACATTATAATTAAAAATATAAACTATCCTTTTCAATTTTAGGTGAATAAAATTATAAATTTTCACCAAAGTCAATTTAAACATAATATGATGCATTTAACTTTCTTTTGCAAGTAAAATTACTCGAAGATACAAGTATTACAAATTTAATGAATTTGATTATTTTTAATTCTAAATAGGGGATAAGATTTATAATAAAATAAATTAATTTTCATAATTTTTAATTGTAAAACTAAAAATTAAATTAACGAAAGAAATATTCTTCCAGAAATTTAAACACATTATAGAGAATATGGAAATAGATTTGCTTTATTACAAATCTTATACAATACTTAAATGTAAAAATGATCAAATTCATTAAATTTGTAATACTTTTATCTTTTAATAATTTTACTTACAAAAGAAAGTTAAAAGCATCGTATTATCTTCAAATTGACTTTGGTGAATATTTATATTTCTATTCACCTAGAAAATAAGAAGAATAATTTATATTTTAAATTATAATGGAAAAATTAACTCAATAAAAGGAAAATAAACTATGATTTTGCAAGAAAGTTTAAAATGAAGATTTTAGTGTAATTTTGTTGATAATTTACTTAACCAAAATAATTATTTATTTTTTGTGGATAAAGAATTAGAAGGAAAAGAAATAAAATACACGTATAAATATATAACTTTTTTCAAAAAATTTCAAAATATTATGTGGCAAAGTGAAATAATACAAAGTTTTGGGGGGTAAAGTGCAAGTCAAACATAGTTCAGGTGGCAAAATACAACAACTTTGAGACAATAACGATTTTGCCCTCATGTGACAGAATATTCTGGGAATATTCCACCGACGGTGGCCAATATATGGCATCAAGCAAAAAATCCAGGAGTTCAGGGGGTAAAATGGAACTCGAAAAAGTTTAGGTGGTAAACTCCAAAAATGCCTATAGTTTGGGGGGCAAAATGTAATTATCTCTTATATCTATGATCACAATTTTTAAAATAATACTATAATAATAAAAGATAGCATTATAATATATACCCATATAAAATGAAAAAAATAATACTTTAAAAAAAATATTCATATGACTATAAGTCATAGTTTTAAGAATTATATATTTAAACCTATTAAATATGAGGATGTGTGAGCTTGAAAAAAAATATTTAGTAGTATGTAATAAATAGATTTATAATATTAGAATTATATTTATTTTTTACAAAACACACAATTGGTTAGTTAGCCTGGTTAACTTACGGGCTAGCCCTCTTAGGCCTCGGGCTAAACCCTTTGGGCCAAAAAAGGCTCACGATTTAAATGACCCAAATAATTTGGCCCTAATCATCTTTTTCTCGGTTTAAAGTCAGCCAACGGGCGCAGCCCGCTTAACATCTCTATGGTACCCCACCAATTTTTTTCCCATTTCAATTATTTTTTCCCTTAAAAATTATATATATAATTTTTTTCACTTTTTCCATAGAAAAAGGGACAAAAAAATTAGAGTCTGTGGGGTGACAAGGACAAAAAAATTAGGGACAAAAGGGCCAAAGATTAAAGTTATAAATGAATGACGTACATTTATAATGTGGTAGAATGAATATTAATAGAGTTATAGAGATTGAGGAGGTTAGTTATTTGGAGTTAGGTGCTTTATGGACTGTTTGCCCAACGAGAGAATTAATCTATAGAGCGTCTTTAAAACATAATAAAATCATGTGATTGATGAATAAAATATGAAATTAGGTCGACATGGCAAAATAAAACAAAGGTGACTTGTCCATCTCATGGTCACATAGAAGAGATAATATTATATGGATATGATTTCAAATATTAGATATTTAGATGAGTATATGATGATATAATTTTCAAGAACATTCAAGAAAATAGAAAATAGAGAACAAGTCCAAGGCGGCTAGTTTTGACAATTATGCCTTTTCCACTTCTCAATCTTTTTCCACCGTTAATTCAACTCTTAGGCTGTGCCTGTTACTGAATAATGATCGCATGCTTTTCATTAAACACTCTTGATGTTTTACCCGCAAGAAATTTTCACATAATCTCCAGGCCAAGTTTCACTTCACAACTCGTATTTCTCCAGAAATGCGCAAGTTTCAAGGAAATGAAGCAAATCCATGCGAAAATCGTTCGAACAACCTCCATCAGCAACAAGTTATTGTCGCGGGATTGATTCGGGTTTGTTCCTCCTACGGGGAGCTGGATTACGCTACTTTAGTGTTTCAACAGATCGAAAACCCATCAACGTTCGCTTGGAATTTACTTATCAGAGCGTACACTGTGAATGGCTGCTCACGTCGAGCTATTCTGTTATACAATTTGATGATTTGCCTGGGTGTTAGTGTCGATAAATTCACGTTCCCATTTGTGATGAAAGCGTGTTTAGCTTGTTCCTGCGTTGAGAAGGCGAAAGAGGTTTATGGGCATGCTGTTAAAACTGGATTTTGTGGAGATGTGTACTTGGATAACGTTTTGATGGATTTGTATTTCAAGTGTGGGGTTTTATACGATGGACTGAAGGTGTTTGATAAAATGCGCGTTAAAACTGTTGTGTCTTGGACCACGTTGATTGCGGGGCTTGTTTATAATGAGAGAATGGATGTAGCTCAACGAATGTTCGACAAAATGCCAATGAGGAACGTATATTCTTGGAGTGCAATGATTAATGGCTATGCCAAAAGCGAGAACCCCGAGAAGGCTTTCGAACTGTTCGCTGAAATGCGGCGTAATAGAGCAAAACCTAACGAGTATACATTGGTCAGTCTTTTCACAGCTTGTGCTGAATTAGGGAGCCTTAAATTGGGCCGTTGGGTTCACCAATTCACCATCAAGAACGGGTTTGAGATTGGGGTTTTTCTCGGGACAGCTCTCATTGACATGTACAGCAAATGTGGTAGTTTGGAGTATGCCAAACGAGTGTTTGAGAAGATGGAAATTAAGAGTGTAGCTACATGGAATGCGATGATCACGAGTCTTGGCGTTCATGGGTGTTACGAAGAAGCCCTTGCGTATTTTGAGGACATGGAGAGGATGAATATAAAGCCCGATGCCATAACTTTTACAGGCATCCTTAGCGCGTGCCTGCAGACGGGCAATATTGAGAAGGGTCGTAAATACTTCTATTACATGATCGAACATTATGGTATTAAGCCTAGCTTTGAGCATTATGTTTGCCTTTTTGTGATGTATTCCCGTGCGGCCAAGTTGCTTGACCCAAAGTCATCAGATTTTCCTATGCCGTGATTCTTGGATGTGCGCTCATACAGCAAGTGATATACAATGCTTTGAATCAAACTGTTTTATTGCTAAATGCTAATATCTGCTTTAGCAATTTGAAGTTCAAAAGGAAGCTGTGGGCAAATTGAAGAATACAAAAGGAGAAGACGAAGAAGAAGCCTTCGTTCATATTTGGTTAACCTGTTCGTGCATAACAGTTATATGTCGACAATGTCTATCAAACAAGACCGACTCAATCATTCCGCACTTCCAAATACATAATGAGAACAAGCACAATGATACTATGTCAACCAAACAAGAGCAGTTAGGTAAACCATGGGCGTTTTCAGATGTCCCGAAAAGAATTGATAGTTGATACAGTGTAGTACAGAGGAAAACATGAAAACATGTCAGCTTTTATATTGTATTAAGGTCAGTAAATGTATCTATCATATACAAGATCTGCATTATCATTGTAATCTAACAGCCGTTGACAAGAGTGCAATAAAGGGTACCTATTCAGAAGTATCTATGATATATATGAATCTAATTGAATGTGTGTATAAATAACCAATGTTAAGCACAAAGACGCTGTTTCCTGCTTACAACAGTGTATCCCGGATTATACGTGCGAACACTCGTGAGGATAATCGACTGAGCACCTCGGGAAGCACTTTGGCAGAAAGCCCCGGCAAAACTGGAAGTAGCTCCTGGATCACTTGGGGAACATTCACACCCTGTAGAAGAACAAAAGTTATTTAAGATGTTAACCGGACAACATGAAAGGACAAAATGTAAAATTGGCAAATCAGATGCATTTTTCTGTCAATTGCCCAGTGAATTATGAAGCTACAGCCTTGACATTATCATGCTCAAGTCAGCAGCCCATGAGACTGCAAGGAGCCTCAATAGCATTAAAGGAAGTTACTTGAGGAGCAACCCTTATATCCTCTCTAAAAAAGCATACATATTAAAAGTTAGATCATAGATCTTGACTTCTACTTGAAGATTGGTAGTTTCCCACTCGCACTTTAGTGACTAAAAAGTCGTCATCATCCGAGAAATCCTAAGGTTTTATCAGGAGTTCCTGAAAGTTTGCTGTGTCTAAGCTACAGAAGGTTATCAGAAACATTTTTCACAAGGTTGAAAATTGTGACTACTCAACCACATTCCATTAGGTTTTATCAGGAGTTACTGAATGTTTGCTTTGTCTAAGCTACAGAAGCTTATCAGAAACATTTTTCACAAGGTTGAAAATTGTGAACTCAACCACATTATATATATCTAGCAATCTCCAACCTAGGTAAGCCATAGAGGCAAAACAATGATCGCGGTGAGCACATCAGATGGTTAAGAGATTTAGCAGAAATCGCAGTCCAAGATCAAAATTCCCAAACTAGAATCAGCTTAAGTTACCTTCAAGCCATTAGGCAATTTTTCTGCAGTGCCCAAATCATCATTCTTTATAAGGATAATTACAAAAGCTACCGTTGAGGTTTTAGTTTAATTACAAAAAACTCCAGTTAACTTTCAAGGTATTACAAAACCCCTTGAGGTTTGTATTTACCTAACAAATATTCCCCTCCTAAGGTGCAATTTGTAAAATAAAACAAATGTCAAGGGGGTATTTGTAATTTTGAAATTTAACTGTTTTTTTTTTTTTTTTGTAATTAGGCTAAACCTCAAGGTAGTTTTTGTAATTATCCCTTCTTTATATGATATGTGAAACTGCTTTTCCAGGGAAACAACACTATCAAGAATCATGAAATAAAACATGTTTGCGTGCGTTATAACTAAACTAACAGGGCACCCGCATTTCTAACAATGCAACTCCACGAATGATTAAACAGCTGGCAAAAAACCGGATAGCTTATCATATCACAAATCATAAGCCAGCTATGTATACACAAACTTCTAGATAAACACTAAGAATTACGTTATCACTCACAGGAAGAGAAGTAACATAGTTACCTGATTTGATGAAGCTGCAGATCCAGCAGCTAAGAATTCAACGATTTTCTGAACATTGTTAAGTATGACTTTGTCTTCCTCAGTTATTGAGGGTAGAAGTGCAGTTGTCCTGATAGGTCCCAGAGTAGGAACCAAGCTAAAAACTGGGGTTACGTTTCCAACTCCAAGAAATGCCATTATCTGCACCAGCTGTTCCCTGGTGACAGCGTCTATGCCCTTCACAATCTGTTTGCAAGTCAACCAAAAATAACATTATTAGAACAACATAAATCTATCAATTGAAATAATCAAATTATTTCGTCGCCATAAAATGTAGTGGAAAGTTCTTTTAATAGAAATTTACAAAATGATTCACTGTACCCAAATGCTTTTTTCCTAGTCTACACATGTACACAAGTTCGTCTGCTTTTCACCATTATGCAACACCTTGTCCATTAAACGTAATTACAAATTCCCAGAACCACCTTAAACAATCACAGTAATATATATTTTTGTGGATTTATATTTCCAATCAAATAGAGCAGCTAGATGGTTGACAAACAAGCCTAAAATTAAGGTGAGTACAAGCACATGTCCTCATGCACACATATAAAAAAAATGGAGGGCAGATAGCTATATTGAATTGATCGAAGAAGGTAATTAGTCACAAGAAATAGGAAAACAAGATAGATGATAACCATCAATGTAAGAACAACCTTGTCTTGGAAAATTAAAGATACCTCGTCTAACAGAAATTCTCGGAAAAAATTCCCCTTATCAGATAGTAAAAATCCCAAGGCCGCCCTCGTTTGGATTGGCTGTGTTTGAGAAGCAACGCCCCTAAAATCAGAAAGCAAATTATTTGTTTGATTTTGTAGAATGCCCAGCTCTGCCATTCTTCCATTTAGATCTTCCCTCCTCCGCTCTTTGCTGCATCTATGAAATTCTCAAAAGCTTGCATGACATCTATAAATCTTTCAGCATCAAAGACTCCAGATTTCCCATATATCGTGTAACGCATAAGCGGATCTTAGACGGGGATTCATCAGTGAGTAGCCTCTAATATCCACAGAAGAAAAAGAAAAAGTTAACCCCTACGTAGCACCAACTTGGAAAAATTACTTAAAACCAAAGGAAAAGAACTGTGCACTATAGGTTTAATTAACACCAGCTCAGGCTAATGGATAATGCATTACAAAAACTATTAAACTATTACAATTTCGACCAAATAATGGATCATGCATTACAAAATGGAGAGATTGTCATATTTCTGCGTACCTGCGCAATATATGGGTAGGCTTCATCTACAATGGCAAATTCAGGATTGCCCACCAAAGCTATGCCCTCAAGCACCCCGATTGCTCTAATTATAAGTGCAAAATAAGGCGGTATTCTAAAAGGATAATCGAATGTTATTTGTGCTAAATCTGATGCCAACTCCTGAAAGTTGATATTTTTCGCTCCCCCCCACCCTCAAGTGCCTGATCGAAAACTTTGGCCAGCACAGGCAAAATGGGATCTAAATTAACACCTTCTGGTATAAAACCAAGTTTGACAAAATCTTTTACAATAGCTGCATAATCTCGATGAATAAGGTGAGCAATAGCTTCAATCATGCCATATTTCTGATCATCCGTCAATTTTGTAACCAACCCTGCCATGTTTAACACCAATTAGTAAAACACAAGAAGATAGAAACACAAACACACAAAGACATGGACTTAGAAACGATTAAGAAAAGTTCAAAAGAATTTTGAACAAGGACTTAAGGCAATAAGATCAATTGTGGGAAGATAAAAAATGTGAAAAAAATACATGACGAATACACTGAGATCTAAAGATGTCTATGATAGGTGAAAATACTCAACGTTTGAGACTATGCTATTGAAAACTAATAGTACCGCATGATACATGTCAACCTACAAGGTTGACCAATAAATATCTTACCAAAATCCAGTATAGCCAGCTTCCCATCAGGAGTCCGAATTAAATTTCCTGGATGTGGATCAGCATGGAAGAAACCTGTGTCAAGCAGCTGTAGATTCAAATTGAAGTGAGTTAGATAAGACAGCTAATTTATTTATTGATGCATCACATTAGATCCTCAAAATATAACGTTCAAATAGAAACTACCAGCATTCATTCTCATATCCAGATGCAAGATTTTTAAACCTTCTCAATCATTACTTAAAATAGATATCTTCAGCTATAACAAGCGCACTCGCCAAACCTATTCTATAATAATCATGACCTCTCCATCAATTACTTTCAATTTCCTGTGGAACTATGAAAATGATATTCAGCATTGTTTGTCACTTGTTATTGACTTCTTCGGAGGCAACATCCTAAAAAACCAGCCCCATAGGTAATGGTTAAATAAATAATATGGAGTTACATGTCAACATTTCCCCTTCCTTGTAAGAGTGATCTTGATTACTTTCCAGTTTTCTCTCCCTCAGCCAAACTATTATTACTTGTCGAGGTTAATACTTCATTGACAAATAGCCTTATCTTTACCCATCATGGTATTTATAATTTTTGAACACTTAGACGCATCAAAATATGCTGCTGATTTATCTTTTCCCCGCAACACAAAATTTGGATTTATAGGACATTTCAACTTGAAAAATGCATCTTAATTATAAATATAAATCAGAATTTAAACGAGAAGTCAACAAGACAAATACAAACATGAAGTCCCTATACAATGTTCTGTTGTTTCGCAATTTGAATGTACGCCATCCCTTTTAAATATGTCAACTAATAATGTCCTCTTTCCTAAAATAGCAATGCACCTCTGGAAGTATCTTCACTCGAAGCAATTAACATGGTTGACCATGATTCTTAACCAATATGTTAAGAGGAGTACTTGAAAAAAGGCATAAGTATTTCACTGTTTGAACTCATAAAAAAAGTGTCAATTCATAAGGACATTCGAAGGTAGACAATATAGTCGAGAACTATATTGTATCCCAGAATTTCAGCCGAATCCAAAAAGAAGCATTGTGGAGAGCTTTGAAAGGAAACCGACCATGGAAAAAGTGCTACAGTATCTCAAAGATTTAGACAAGGTTCAACACATGTAACTAATAAATCACAGAGAGCCTGCCATATAACCACCCAATCCAATTACAATCCCTAGAAGCATTGAGAGGCATATAGTATTCCCAAATGATAAGTTTCATGAGCTAGTTACAACAGTAATTACCTGCTTAAGGTAGCATATAACTCCGACATTTACCAGTTCTCCAACGTCACTTTCAGTGCTTTGTGACAGTTTCTCACCTTCAATCCATTGAGTCGTAAGAACCTTCCTTGCAGTGTATTTAAGGTATGTCTTGGGCACAACTACCTATGAAGCAGAAGTTCATAAGTGCAATGAAAGTCACTAGGAAGCTTTCTTTATTGTTGGATTATTCTGGGTGTTTGCTAGATAAATAATTTCTCTTTACCCAAATGTTAAAGAACAATTACCTGTGGGAGGTCCTTCTTCATCATTTCAGCAAATAATGTTCCATTTTCTCCTTCATTAACATAATCAAGCTCCTCAAAGAAGCGCAGCCCATTCGTCTACCAATCCAACAACATCAACAGAGATCTGAAAGAAATTGAACCAAAATTCATTACATCTTTCACAGGTAATACGAGGGCAGTAAAAGTGCAATCAGTACCTGAGGAAATTTACGAAGAAACAGACCCAATTTCCTTATGATAAACAAATCAACGGTCACAGTCTCAAGAACAAAGGGTCTCTGTACCTTCACAGCTACCAAATCCCCATTTTCTTTTAGCCGGCCCTTATAGACCTGGCCGAGGGATGCTGTAATTAATTTCCAATAGAAGAAGAAAGTATACAGCTTTCAGTACTTGGATAAAGTAAGAACATAAGATTATAATCAGAACATAAGATAATATAGCACATCCACTATGATTTTATATGTACAGAAGGTAGTGAAAAACTTAAAGTCCAATGAGATTACCAGCGGCAATGGGAGAAGAAGAAAGTTCGAATAGATATTATACCACGGCTGTCCTAGCTCCTCTTCAAGAAGAGCCATAGCCACATCATCTGGAAACGATGGAACCTACAAACATAATGGATGAAGAAGTTAATTATGCAAGCGCATCGAACAATGAAAATAATTCCTGTTGATTATTGTTTTGAATCTCCTTTTGTAACAACCTAGGCAGAGGTTAGTATTGGGCAAAGATTGGGCAGGAATGTAACTTGGAGATGAAATGAAAACGGAGATGGAATGGAATAAAGTTATTACATCTCAAATTTGGTACGACCGGCAGGTGAGGGAAGTAGAGAAGTTCACATTTGGATCTTGATTACCTCCCCCATGCTTTATAGAGATGAACCAGAGTTTTGAAATCACATTTATATCCCTCAAGACTAAATTGAGGAAATGCTTCTCAAAAATACATTACACGTGCAAGTAAAGTGAATTCTGACCACAATACAACAACTTCTGAACCCTGTTAACCTTGAAATAAAAATAAACACATGACTGTTGATCAAGAATATTACTGACACAAGAAGGAAATCCCAAATTGAAGGCATTGGAAAGTCCCTAATGTATTGTTAGATCTCTAACGAGGCCACTAACTATGTACCATCACTGGAGGGGAGGAGGTTGCTATCAGCAGTGGATAACTAAGCATGTCGCTGAAATATCAATCAAGAAGATATAAATATCACGTCACCTTATCACAAAGCTTCTGCAGTTCAATCATTGCACTAGGGGACAGTATATCAGGTCGGATGCTCAATGCTTGCCCAAGTTTTATGTATGCTGGACCCAAAGAGGTAACTATCTCCCTCAATTCAATAGCTCGAGCGACCTCATTCTGCGTGGAAACAAAGACAAAAATTGAGTTGTAGGAAAAGCATGATCAACAAGCAATAGTCACCCAACTCAATATTCTTATTATGATTTGAAGTGGTAAAATTCGGTCAGATAGTGTAAACATGAAGTATTTAGTCTTCTTGGAAAAATAACACATTTCACCCATGCTCCCTGCAGCATCCCCTGTCATCAAATTTAATCTTATTAGCCACTGAAGAAGATAATATGCCTTGGTTGACAGTCTACCCATGCTTTTCAAGTTGACTATTGTTACATAAGGATACTACAGTTTAATGGCAGGTATTGAGGAGTGAAATATATAGTTGGATGGAAATGCCAACTTAAGGATCACCCCAAAACTTAAAACTTCATTGGTTGCATTGGGAAGATTGCCAACATAGCTTAACCAGAAAGAGATTTTTAATGTTTTGCGTAATATGTCCATCTGGTTTAATACTTGTTCCACAATGTGGACATTTCAATCCATGATTTTTCGAATTTCTTTCACAGCCTAACAGCTAATCCACTGCAGTCATCAAAGTGTAATAGAAGTCCCAGGCAGCCGAATATTTACCTTAACAAGCCTCAAAATGTAAGTGCACTTAAGAGTTTCTCTTCTTCAAAAGGGGTTTTAATGACAGTGTATAAAGCAAATGTGATTAACAATTTCTTCTTGATGCCCTAAAGAAGCTTTATGGTGGCCTCTATCACTTTGCTGGGAGAGCAATGGAAAAATGTAGTGGCGGATCTATATGGTAAGATGGGGGTACAGTTGTACCCCCAGTTTGTAAAAAATCCAACAATAATCTTTAGTTGAAAAAATAATAATAAAAAAATTCTACCCCCATTTTTACAAAAATAATTAGAAAATTCAAATAATACAATACAAATTTCCACAATAAATTTCAAAAAATTAAAATTTGACTTAACAACGTGAATAAATAAAATACATGGCAAACTCAACAAAAATTAAAAGTATCCCAAAAAAATAAATCAAATAAATCAATAATGTTATCAAAACTATGTGTTGTTCTCTCTTATTTTATTGATTACTCTAATTAGTTCTTTTATATACGTGTATTTATTTTTTGATGTATTTGTTACACAAGCAGCTTTTGCAAAAATTTAAACAATGTTTTGTTGTATGACTTTAAATATTAAACAATGTTTATGCGCATTTTTTTTAAATGTCTACCGTACCCTCATTTTCAAAATTCTGGATCTGCCACTTGGTTCTCGTAATTGTCCTTAAAACAGGTCGAAATATTTACATATAGTGATCTGTTGAACATTTCTACCGTGTAAGGATCAAACAAGGCCTTTTACACTAAACCTTTTTCGCGTGCATCTAAACAGGCTTGGGCATAGAAGCCTCTGTGAATATTCATGAACTAAACAGAAGGTATCTAATATCTTTGATAAGTTAATATCTGTAAATTTGATATAGAACCAAACATATACTGGCAATTTAAGGAAGATCGGTGGTGCTTAAGCTTACCTCTTTTATCTTATTTTTATTAGATCCCAGGCAAGACGAGAGAGAAAGCCTCCAGCAACAGACATTAACTGAACAATACGGGATGCAACAGCACGTGGTCGTTTCCCCAGTAAGCAGCAATTGTATCAGGATCATACACCAATGGTAAAAACTCACTGCTCTCATCAACCTGAAGGGGTTCATGGCATCAATATTACAAGTTTCCAATCATCCTAAAAGCTGGAGGTACCAATTCAGATGTCACAGCACAGTAGTTTTAATAAATAAAAGTATGTGAAAACAATGTTTATAATATTTTAATTAAATTCTTTAACAATTAAGAATATTCTGAGTATTACTATTACTAGTAACACTAAGTGTATGATATATCAGCAATAACATGAGAAAATTGATCCTTTACCTTTTTAATTATTATTAAAAAAAACACATCTGAGTATTAGTAGTAAGAAGACGTAGCATCATCATCTTGGTTTTCCAGGACCAGATGTCATGGTTTCAAATTTCTTGCACAAGTGAGTGTAAAATAATGCTGAACTAAATTATCATGCAGCTTGACTCAAAGTTACCACAGTTATGAACCAAACCAGAACTCTGTCTGCTAAGGTGCAGCAAAATTGCAGTCATAAGAGAGTATATGACTTACGCAGTGGAACACATAGGTTCAAGTATTAAACATGATAATCAATAATGAGATTCACAGCACAAGGTTAGTTTTAAAAATCAAAAAAAAAAAAAAAATTGGCTTCTTTCCCATATTTGAGTCATCATTATGGTCCTTCCATAAGACATGACACATGCATCAGAAACAAACTTAGGAAAATATGCCGCTACCAAATAACAACAAACTGTCAGCAGAATAATTCTACAGCTTTACTGCTATGTACAAAACTGGATTTCCAATATTGATAGCCGAGACCCTAAATAAAATGGCCCCAGATGGGGAGAGAAGTAAAAAAGATACACACACACAGTGGGAGAGAACACCAGGTAAGATGATGTGACCAACCTCAACTAAACGGAGCTTGATATTATTGTCCGCAAAACAATGTGTCCTTCAAATTTTGGCCCCGAAGCCCTTGCATAAGGATAGACAACTGCTCATTTTCTTTCCATCTGCGCCCTCACCCTTTTGATCTCTTGTGAAACATCTTGCATTCTCTGTCATGTCCAAGATCACACATTGGCAAGAATCACAACCTCAATGCATCAACAAATGCACACAAATAACAAATAGCCTGACCCTCTTCCAGCAACTAAATTAACTTTATGCATTTGCATGGATATATGTATCACACACATCTCGCCATTTTGGTTTCTATGTAACTGATAAATAAAGGGGCCGCAGTGGCGTAGCCACCTTAGGACGAGTGCGGTCGGCGGACCGCACTCGATCCCGGAACGACCGTGTTAAATTTAAGTTGGACCGCACTGAAAATTTAGAAAAAAATTGAATTAAAATTTAAAGGGCCAATTAAAACTACTATATTGGCCCAAAAATTTAAGAATTATATGGCCTAATTAAGGTATATGAGTGGATGGATGATTGTCTCCTTTTGTTTTTTAGATAGATATATATGTTCCAAACTTGATAATTAATAGTTTTTTTTTTTGTGGAGTACATTTCAAATAAATTTTTGGATGTAAAAATCTATTTTCTATAATAATAATTGTTATTTGGTGGTTAATTTAGAATGGACTTTTGAATACTTTATTTCTCCAAAAAGTTCATTCTAGAGAAATCAAAATTGGAGAAACCCACAGAATTTTTGCAAGGTACAACCTTTCGATTTGCCTTTTTTTAATTTTCTATGTTTTTAAAATTTCGGCCCGACAATCGTCCCACCAAAAAAAAAAAGAAAATTGACCGCACTGGCCGAAAATCCTGGCTACGCCCAGAGGGGGAAGAAAAAGATAAATTTATCATTCGGAATTTATCCTATCTTCAAGTCCTTATTTCTTAATAATTTTCTTTACTTTACTCCTTTCTTTATTAATTTTAGTATCTTCTTCATTACAGAAAAGACTCATTTGTTACATTCTTGAATTACATTAGGTGATGAAAGTTCCTGTAATTTTTATCCTCCCTCTGCTGTTTCACTTTCCAATTTTTCAAACTTATACAACAGATAATAAAATTCCTTCAATCAGCTATCAACTAATAAAAAGAACACCTGAAAGAAAACAACACACTCTAAAATCCTCAATTCATCATCACTCAGCATAATCAGGATTTCCAAATAAATATATAATTATTATTTTTAAAATAAAGTCAACTTTTTTCCGGGAGAAAAGGGGAAAAAACTAGTTTTCTCAACAAAACCAAAATCTAACAAAGTCTACAAAACCCCAAAACCAACCAAATACGAGAAGAAAAAGCTTATCAACACTCACAGTGGATGCACCGTTGACCGGCTTGTACGACGTCGTTTTGGAGGACCCATTAATGACTTTTGGCTGCTGAGTATCCGATGGTCTAGGCTCGGTAGCAATGGCTCTCACAACGGCGTTTCGCTTAATTGTTGGAAAAAGCCGGCGATTTCTGCCCTTGCCATTGGATGTGGCGGAAGACAACGGCGAGGTGCGATACAGAGGATCTACTCCGCGGTAGACAAGCTGCGCAGCTGCGTCCATGGCGGAACCTTTTCAGCAAAAAATCAAATCCCACGCCGTGCGTGCTTGTTTGTGGAAGATTCGAAGTAGAAACGCAAATAGTGGACCAAAAGAGTGAGAACTAACTTGTGGGGAAGAAAAGAAAATACAAAATTTAAACAATTTTCACCATGTGACGTGCGTGTTTTATGGTGACTCGCTGACAGTGTGAATACTAAATTAGCAGTCATATGGGCAGGGTAGGTGGCCCCCCGGGGAGGTTGGGTTCTGGTGGTTGGAACTTTACGTGGAGAAATGTGGAGCCATGGAAATTTTTCTGTAAGATTTCTTGTTATATTGGCGCGATTCTGAGCTAGCTTCGTTGCCGTTCATTTTTATGTACTTTAGGCTTTTTTTTTCCTTTCCTTTTTTTTTTTATGGTTTCATGATTTTTGGTTGTTGAAAAATAATTGGGAAAAATTGCAAATTGATCATGTATCTGTACGAGTGTTGTAATATTAGTCATGTAACTTTTGAAGTTGGAATTTTAGTTATGTGATAATTTTGCCCCGTAGCAAAAACAACAATTTTAATCTAATTTTTTTGGAATTGATCATTTTAGTCTTTTATTTTTTAATTGTGGTAATTTCGGTCATATTATTCAAAATAATTATTTTGTAGAATCTGTATGGGTTTTTGTATTTTCATAATTATGAATTAATACATATAGAACTCATATCTCGTATTTTGATTCGGATTCATAAATCTAGAATTCTTCAATCATTAGGCAATATGTAGTATAAATGATAAATAAATCCAACTCAAGTAAATACAATATAGGTTGTGATATCATTTTATACTTGATCTTAGAAATATTGATTATTTTGGCTATCAAGAGAATTTTGGGAATAATTGAAACATTGGAATAATCATTAGGACCAAATTTGATCAACTTAAAATTTATAGGACCCTAATTGCATAGATCTAAAACTTATGAAACCAAAATTGCAAAAAATGCAAAAACATAAAGGACTAAACTCGTAATTTAAAAATTATAGGACTAGTATTGCAATACCTTTATAGATGAAAGACTAATATTGCATTTTTCCAAAATAAAAAGAGTAGTTCAATATCGGAGGTATTTTTCAACGCTATACCAAAACGCGTGTATTAAAAAAATACATAACGAGAAACATACTTTTTTTTTTTTTTTTGAGGAGAAACATACTAGATATTATGTTTTATTTATAATTTGAGTATGAAAAAATGTGCAAAACACAGCCTAGAAACTTCAATAAATGATGCAGATGTAAATTTTTTAAATTGTTTTTTATATGTATAATCAGTGTGGGAAGAGTGTCTTGAGAATGAGAATAATTTAATCCCCTAAATAAAATGTACTGAAGTAT
This sequence comes from Rehmannia glutinosa, assembly GCA_016081115.2. Lineage (NCBI taxonomy): Eukaryota > Viridiplantae > Streptophyta > Magnoliopsida > Lamiales > Orobanchaceae > Rehmannia > Rehmannia glutinosa. The sequence continues at coordinate 34,420 of JABTTQ020000725.1, forward strand.
GAAATTCAGCAAAAAAAAGCGGCATTAAATTGAAATATAACCTAAAGAAATAATCTGCAATGCTAATACTTGAATATCTGATATATTATTTTTTAAAAGCAAATAAAAAAGTATGATATTTAAGGAATAGTTGTGAAACAGTGTTGTGATGTGTGGGCTTCAACTCTATTTTTCAAAAAAATTCAGCCTTTGGTGCAAGCTCTATCAATGTACGCCACAAACTTTCACCTCCAATTTTTTTGGGTTATGTGGATATATTCATATATATAATTATATATTATATAATATATATAATTATCTCCTCCTCCAATTTGAAAAATTTCGTGGTATAAGCAATACAAAAAAACAATCAAATTTCAACAAAATAATTCCAACTAAATAGAAGATTGTTGGAATTTTTAAAATTTCAACGGAAATTTCAATGCTACATTATTCCGTTGGAAAATTTCAATGAAAATTCCATCGGTAAACAAAACCATTGATATAAAATATTGGAATTTAAAATTCCAATGAAAATTCCAACACCACAATTAACCGTTGAAAGATTCCAACAGTGATTCCAACAGTAAAAAATAATATTGGAATTTTAAAAATTCCAACATAAATTCCATCGCTAAAACATAGCATTGGAAAATTCCAACAAAAATTCCAACGGTAAACCAAATGTTGGAATTAATCGTTGGAATTTCTGTTGGAGTTTTTAAATTTCCAACGGAAATTTCAATGGTACAACATGTTGTTGAAAAATTCCATTGAAAATTACAATATCATTGGAAAATTTCAATAGGGGTTAAAAGATTTGATAGTATTATCCATATCAATAAAATATATCTTCTCTTCTAGAGTCAATCATATTGAAACTACATGGTTAAATGTGCTTGACTTGGGACAAATTGATGATGAGTGACCTACTGGGAAGTTAAATATATTAGATAGTGAGATAAATTGATTGAATATTCCAACGAATATATACCATTGGACTAAATTCCAATAGTATAATTCCGTTGGAATAACCATTGGAGTTTTTTCCAACGATTAAATATATTCCAATGGTATAACTCTGTTGGAATTAGTGTTGGAAAAAATATTGGAGTTCTTTTCAACGGTTATATATTCCAATGGATAAATAATGTTGAAAATTAAGTTGAAATATTTTTCCATTAGAATTTCGCCATTTCAATGACCATTTTACCAATGGTACATTTTATGTTGGAATTTCCATGGAATCGATTATTCCAATGCAGTAATTGGCCAAATTCCAAATGATTTTCCGTTGGAATTTCCTTATCTTCTTGTAGTGAAGTGTTATTAGAATAGGGATGACAATCTCCGACATGACACGAACCCGATCCAAAATATCTTATAATTTATTTATTTTTTCATGTATTTTGAGCATAACCTAAAATTGACCCAAAACTAAACACGAACACGACTCGATGACCCATATTTCCACATGATCTTTGTTTTTAAAGGCGGATCACCCGGAGTTAGGGTTTACGAATAAGTCTAAGTCTTCTTCTCCCCCAGCGGGAAATCTTCTTATCTCCAAGCGGAAGTCTTCTTGATCTTCTACTTTCCAAGCGGGAAGTCTTCTTAATATCGCAAAGCTGGAAGTCTTCTACTGGGAACTTGCCGGCATACACGCAAACGTTAGACGGGCCCAAGATTGTCCCATGGAGGCCTCTCCAACGCTCAAGTCAGCACATTAATCGAGAGAGATTATAAGATAGTAATTGAATACTGAATAATAATTAAGTGAAATTGTTCCATATTAAGTTACAAATGAAGATGAGAGACTTTTATATACCTAGGTAATGGGCCTTGTGGGCCCTGTACGAGAAAGTGGCATGTGGGCCAGTCCCTGACCCTTTGTGTCGGGTTATTCCATCTGTAGCAATTGATTATTGAGCAATTAATAATATTATTCAAATATATATATATTGAATTATATACAAAACATTAAAGGACATTTTTTAGAAACATCATATTTTTGTGACGAGTTCGAGTTCCTTGCATGTGACGTGTGACGAGTCCTGGATTTAACCTTTTGAGAAACAACATATTTTTTGTGAGTGAGTGGCACGAGCCGAATAACAAGAAGAGGGAGGAGAGACTAGGAGCCGAGGGAGGATGCCCGGTAAACCCTCTCCGCTATTGGAAGGGCGTCTCTCAGACGACCTTCAGGGGCGTGCCCGTAAGCCCTCCAGTGGGGGAGGGCGTGCTTCCGGGGGTGGCCTAAGCCCTCCCTCGATCCTTCCTTGCGTGTATGCTCTTCTTCGCAATATTTGCATATGATTTCTTGTTCGTGAGAACTTACTTGCATTTTATGGAAATGGATATCCTTCCCCTCGGGGAGGAAGTGTTAGTTCTTCTTGAGCGGCCATATACGTTTGTGCGGAGGCTAGGGGCACCCTTCAAGAGCTCTTTCTCGGAGCTCTTGTTTCTTTCATTATTTTAACTGTGTATTAATTCCTTCTGGGTATGTGTTAGCATTTTGCCTTATTTTCATTGTACATCCCCGTGAGTAGGGATGGCGGGGTGGGTTTGGCCAAACCTAAGACCCTTGACCATGAAAAATCAAGACCCGGGACCCGCCTCCCCCCGCTCCAAAATCACGGGTGATCTAGACAGCGTTAGATCCGCCAATATATATATTTTTTTTAATTGCAATTGTTTTTGTATTTGTGGCCAAATTTTCAAAAGCATTCAATGCCAATATGTCAAAAAAAATAAATGTAATTATGAAACATATTATAACTACATTTTACAACTATTTAGCTACTATTAGGATATTTTCAAAAAACAAAAACTACTATTAAGATCTTGCAATAGTACTCAAATAATACTAAAAAAAAATTTACAAAGTATAATATTTTAAGATATTTTTTAAAAATAAATACAATATTACAAGATGTTATGGTAGTAAATTAAAATCAATATAACACTCAAATCTAAAAGTAAATAATGGAAAATATGTAAATACATATTAAAAAATATAATAAATAGTAATGTGGCGGGGCGGGTCCGCCTGGACCCTAGCGGGTTTTGTATTTTTAGACCCGGGACCCACCCCGATGGGGCGTGTTTGATGCGGGGGCGGGGTTTAACCTGCCCCATTGCTATCCCTACCCGTGAGGGAGCCCCTTCTCTTCAGGAGCACTGGAGGAGATTTATTTACGAAGACCCCCGTGAGGGAGCTCCTCTCCTCCGGGAGCACCGGAGGAGGTTTATTTCTGAGGGCCCCTATGAGGGAGCCCCTCCCCTCTGGGAGTGCTGGGGGAAGTTTGCTGAGAAGTGCCTTGAGCTTTTCTTGTTGCCAAATGTTATGATTGCTCGTTTGAGTAAATAAGATTAGTTGGAAATGTTACAACTCTTTTATTAAACTTTGATGACTTGTTGCAACAAACAAATGAAAAAAGGAAAAAACAGTAACGTTTAAACTACTCCTAGAGCTGGATGATTCTTCAAGGGTAGTACTTTCGCAGATTATAACGTCTAAATGTTATAGAGACTTCAGCTTTCCCAGGACGATGTCTCCCACTTGGATACTTTGGGGCATACCCGGGATTTGTAAGCTCTGGCCACCCTTTTCTTGTAAACTTCGTCTTTGGTGAAGGCCGTCTCTCTGAGTTCCTCAATTAAGTCTAGGTTGACCCTCATGTTGTTGTTATTCTGTTATAGAGAGTTGTTCGTCAGCCTTAGGCTTGACTTTCCTATTTCCATAAGGATGCATGTCTGCTTCGGCTCCGTAATCTAGACTGAAGGGAGATTCACCCGTGGCTGTCTAGGGCGTCGTTTGATAAGCCCACAATACGGAGATAAGTTCCTCTCTCCACTTCCCTTTAGTTGTTCCCAGACTGGTTTTTATTTGGTGGAGAATAACGCAATTAGTTACTCACCTACCCATTGGTTCTAGGGTACGGTTCCCATGTTTCACCTTTTTCTCTCCGTACCATTGTTTTAGTTTAGCTCCTTGGAATTGAGTTCCATTGTCGGACATTAGTGCTTGGGGAATTCCGAATCGACAAATGATGTTTATATATTCTTAAAAAATTGTTATAGTATTTCTGGATTTTCACGTGGAGTAATCTAATTTTATAGTATTATTGAAATCTGAAAAATTTGTTTATCTATGCTTTGGTCTCCAGGTTATATTAAATTGTTAATCTTATTTAATTGCATTCGATTTCCGTAGAACATAGTTTCTTAATTGCTTTACTGGTTATATTAATATACAATGCATATAATATATTTGTATTTGCATCGAAAGGTGCAGAGCCTTCACGGCCTTGGGATTCGTACGTTATTATAGTTTACTGCATGCATAGTGCTTTAAAAAATTGAATAGTGCGAATTAAACAAATGAGCTTGATTTTTAAACAATGGATGTGCACATTTCATGTGTTAGGGTATCTCCAATGGCAAGTTTTTAAAAACCTGTACAAACTTATTTTTTGGTGTAGCATATGGTGCCACATCATAAAAATCTCAAGAAGAAAAAACCCTACATTTTTCTCCACAATTCAAAAACCTCTAAACAACTTTTTGTGGACCCTACACTCTCCACTATAATATCACATATTTATTATAGTTTATATTATATAATATGAACTATTACATTTATATAAATATATATATATATATATATATTATATTTTTATAAAATAAAAAAATATTTTTATACATATTTTATATATAATAAATATTATTTACATTTATATTTATAATATTATTTATATTATATTTTATATATAATAAATACTATTTATATTTATATACATAATTTATATATAATAAATATTGTTTAAATTATTTATATTTATATTACATGATTTCTATATAATAAATATTATTTTAATTATTTATCCAAGGCCCAAGCCCACTTGTGCCATTTTTAATTAAAAAGAAAAACTGAAGATGCGGTACCGTAAACATGGTATCGCTTTTTTTTGTGATGAAAAAACCTGTGGTCTACAATGGGGGTGAGGTTTGTCAATAAGGTCTTTTTTTTGTACAAACCTCTCAAAAAAGCCCCCATTGAACATGCCCTTAGTTCTTAGAAATGGAATTAAACTAGAAATAATCTAAGAAACAACTGGTGTAAGTTAATTTATCGAATTTATTACTCAAAAACAACTAGCAAACCGGGTTTTTTTGACAAATTATTGTATTTTTGAAAAGAAATTGATAAAATATGGTGGTTTTAAATGGGTTTGTGATATTAAGTGTAGGCGTAACATGAATTTTTGAGCGTTTTCTAAAGGCTCAAATTCAATTGAAATTTTTGGTGTTTATTTCTGTAAACTGGATTACAAAGGAAACCTATTTATCACAGAGAATTAAAAAATTGCAGAATAGTTGAGGCGAGTTAACACTCTATCCGCAAGATAAACACGCCCCGTATAAGTCTTTTAACAGACGTGTTATCCCCTAAAGATACAAGCAGTTTAGATCCTTGAAATAAAAGATCAAATTTCAAGGCACCTTTCGAATCGAAATGTGCAAAATCGAAGTTTTTTTATGCAAGTACAAGAAAGAAAATGTGTATGAAAGTGTATTCGAACAATAACAATGCTCCTATTTATGGACTTCCAACCAGGCTGGGACTCTTTCTTTGCAGTATAAAGAACCCAGAGATAATGGTCAGAACTTCCGGGTAGTGGGCACTCCACTATGTTGTAACCTCCTAGTAGTGGTCACTCCACTATGCAAGAACTTCCAAGTAGTGGGAGAGTTGTCTTTGTTTTTATTTTTAAAAGTCTAGATTTGAACTTTTAACTTGCAATCGATTCGTTTTTATTCTTTTAAAAATAAAAAACAAATGTTTTATGTGCAAAACTAGGCCCGATCCGGTCGGGGACACGGCACGAGCTCGGCTCGACCACCACCGCCTGACTGGCGGCGGGCAGCACAGCATGCGCGTGTGGCCTTGCCCACCACATCTCACATGTGTATAGTTATTTCATCTTGCACACTCTTACAAACCCACTTACTTATATATTGAATAAAATTAACATTTTATTCCCATGTGGGATGGTGTCTTTTCACCTTCCCATCATCCATTATCCAATTTCCAAGTGACTAACTTGTGGATTTTATTTCTCACTCACCACAAAATGGTTTTGAGAAGTTAAATATACCACACTCATCTACTCGAAACGTAGAATTTTATTTTAACATTTAATTCCTCTGAAATTAAATAATTAGTCACTAAAAAAAAGGGTCAAAGTTAGGTATCAAACCATTACTTCTCAAACCAATTTCCAACAATCCCCCACATGAGTGGAAATCAAATGCACATGAAAATGTAGACTCTTGTACTCAGTTTAATTGAAACCATATTGTATCAGGACATGTAGTTTGCGACTTTTAACTTTCCTTTGGAAATATCATCGGATATACCGGCGGCCTAGTGAACGCAATGCCTTGAACTATTCCTCCTTCGTGTACACCTAGTCAATGATATTTACACAATATGACTTCTGTCACATTCCGTTCTTCAGTTGTGTCCTTTTTGGCCATGGACAACATCTTTGGATTCATAAGTGTTACATTGAAACGGCCCTCACTTCTCACTTATATAGGTGATCTCTCTTGACCAAGTCAATTTATCATTAAAAGTCCTTATGACTTAACCTTACCACAACCAACAAGCTTATTGCACTTGTTTTGCCTTCTAGGGATGGGTAGACTGATTTACAAGTGCTTAAGTGAACTTTTAAAGTTTAGTTTTCCCATTGAACCAAGTTCTTGGAATCTCCAGCCACCAAGGTTGGGTTACCACTTTAATCGTTCTTTAAATTGTGGATTTTAATCCCATTCCCTCTAGCAATTTACTCAATTGATCTCCGTTAAGCCCTTTCGTGAGCGGATCCGCTATGTTATCTTTTGACTTTACATAGTCAATTGATATAACACCATTAGAGATCAATTGTCTTACGGTATTATGTCTACGACGGATGTGTTTAGACTTACCGTTATACATATTACTTTGAGCTCTCCCTATAGTAGCTTGACTATCACAATGAATCATCACAGGAGGCACTGGCTTTTTCCAGCATGGAATATCTTCTAAGAAATTACGAAGCCACTCATCTTCTTCGACTTTATCAAAAGCTATAAACTCGTATTCCATGGTGGATCTAGCTATACAAATGCGCTTAGTGGATTTCCAAGATATCGCTCCTCCTCCAATAGTAAATATATATCTACTAGTGGAGTAGGAGTCCTTGAATCAAATCCAAACTAGCATCACTATACCCTTCAAGTACCGGAGGGTATTTTGAGTAGTGTATTCCATAACTCAGGGTGTATTTTAGATATCTTAGTACCCTAGTTAGTGCTTTCCAATGCTCTTGGCTTGGATTGCTTGTATACCTACTCAACTTGTTTACATGATAGGCAAGATCTGGACGTGTCCAATTTGTAATGTACATCAAACTTCCTATCACCTTCGAGTATTCCAACCGAGCTATTGGTTGACTTTATTTACTACCAGATTTATGCTCAAATCAATGGGCGTTTTGCATGGTGGACCATCAAAAACATTGAACTTCTTGAGCACTTTCTCCACATAGTGGGATTGTGTCAAGCTAATTCCTTCAGATGTTTTGCCAATTTTGATTCCGAGAATCATATCAAAGAATTCCCATGTCTTTCATGTCAAAATTTCTTTTTAACATTTTCTTAGTGTCCATGATTATATCATGACTACTACCCATTATTAACATATCGTCACGTATATGCAAACTATGACAAATGCATTTGACATGCTTTTAACATAAACACACTTGTCACACTCGTTGATTTTAAAGCCATTTGACAACGCCGTTGTGTCAAATTTAAGATGCCACCGTTTTGGAGCTTGTTTAAGTCCATACAACGATCTTATCAATTTGCACACCTTTTTCTCTTGACAGGTGCTACAAATCCTTCAGGATGTTCCATATATATTTCTTCTTCCAATTCACCATTTAAAAACGTTAGTTTTTACATCCATTTGGTGAATCTTGACATTGTGCAAAGCAGCAATCACAATAAGCACTCGAATGGATGTAATTCTTGTTACAGGTGAATATGTGTCGAAGAAATCACTTCCTTCTTTTTGTTTGAAGTCTTTAGCCACTAACCCGACTTTATATTTATCAATAGTTCCATCTGACTTATATTTGTTTTTTAATATCCATTTACACCCTAAAGGTTTACTACATGTAGGGAGATCAACCAACTCCCAAGTATGATTTTGTAAAATGGATTCTATTTCACTATTGATGGCTTCTTTCCAGAGCGGAGCATCTGGACTAGACAGAGCCTCTTTAACTGTACTTGGCTCACCGTCTAACAAGTAAGTGACAAAATCAGGACCAAATGACGTAGCAATTTTAGTCCTTTTACTTCGTCTTGGTTCTTCATTCTCTTGTGAAGAACTACTTACTTTCTCATAAGTTCTTTTGATAGAACTTATTTCAACCCTTTCTTTACAAGGATATACATTTTCAAGAAATATTGCATTTCTTGATTCAATTATGGTACCTTCAGAAATTTCTGGATTTTCTGACTTGTGTACCAAGAACCGATATGCACTCATTTGTTGTATGCATATCCTATAAAAATACAATCAACCGTCTTTGGGCCAATTTTGACTTGTTTAGGTTCAGGTATTGCTACCTTAGCCAAACACCCCCACACTTTAAGGTATTTATAAGATGGTTTATGATTTTTTCACAATTCATAAGATGTCCTATTTTTTCCTTTAAGTGGGATTTTATTTAAAATGTGGTTTCTTTGTTAAAAACAAACTTCCCCACATGTTCGAGGTAGTCGAACTAATCAACATGGCATTCATTATTTCTTTTTAAAGTTCGATTTTTGCGTTCAACAATGCCATTAGATTGTGGTGAATATGGTGCAGTAGTTTGATGAATTATTCCCCACTGGTTACATAATTCTTCAAAAGGTGCAATATATTCTCCACCTCTATCACTCCTAATTATTTTAATCCCGCTCCCAAGTTGATTTTCAACCTCATTTTTATAATTTTTGAAGGCTTCCAACGCTTCATCTTTGCTTCTTAATAAATATAAGTAGCAAAATCTTCTGCAATCATCAATAAAAGTGATGAAGTATTTTTTACCATCTCTAGTTTGCACAAATTTCAGATCACATATATCAGTATGTATCAATTGTAGAGTTACTGTATTTCTTTCCACAGAATGAAAAGGTAACTTAGCCATTTTAGCTTCAATACAGATTTCACATCTCTTTTGAGAATCAATTTTTGAAGTTGGAAGTAATTCCAAGTTCATTAATCTTCTTATAGCATTTAGATTAACATGCCATAATCTAACATGCCACAAATCGAATACTCAAGCATATAAAAACGTATGTGCTCAATTTTTTATTGCTTGAATCGATTACATGGCGACTGCCATTACATTCATTTTGAAGTCCATTATACGAGATAACTTTTTCTAGGAACTGCCCAAACGGCGAGTTAAAATAAACTTTTCGGACTCAAACATAAGTCTAAAACCATGGTTTACAAGAAGAGATCCCGACACTAGATTCTTTTGGATTTTCGGGACATGAAGAACATCCTTCGAGCGGCTCTTTTCAGTGAGCTTGAACCACGTTGCCAAAACCCGCAACATCGAAGAGGAAGAATTACCCATATTAAGTTTTCTACTGTACTGGGGTGTAGGTAGAGAACGATCCTTGTCGAAGCAGGACACGCCGAGTGGCCCCGGTGTCAATATACCACTATCTTGGATTATCCAAAAGGTTTGCCTCAAAACCACCGCAGATAGATCCATATCAGTCGACTCTTGGATCATACTCATCGTGCTCAACCACATTAGCATTAGGTTTGTCTATATTTTGGTTTTTTAGGCCGAAGCGACCCTTAGCCATGTGGTTGGGCTTTCCACAATTGTGACAATTTCGTAAATGGCTTTTTGTTTACGGTGCTTCTTTCCTTGTAGTTGTTGTTATTGTCACGTTTCCTTTTGTCATTACATTAGAATCGCCATGTTCTAGCAAATTCGCGCTTTGCATCAACAAGACACCCTTTTCAAACCTTGAATTTAATTTGCGATTACCTTTCTCAATTCAGACGCATAATTAGCCCTTCAAGATTTATTTCTTTTTTCGCTTGTGCTTCAAATAATTTTTGAAGTCTTTCCATCCAGCGGCAATTTTTCAATCATGCACGCCACTTGAAAGCTTCATCCATCTCGCATTCCTTCGCACGAATATATTGCATAATTAGCGCAATTCTTGAGCTTGATCCATGACATTCTAGAATCCACCATCTTGAAATCTAGAAATCGCCAACCACGAACTTCTTGGAACCGGCGTCCTCGATTCGGTATTTCTTTGTTGGTTTCATTTTCTTCCACCACTGGTGGATCCCGTAAGTCCAAACGGCTACGATAATCTGAGGGGGTGAATAGATTATCTCCATCTTTTCGATTTCGCCTCTTTTTAAACCGAATGCTCAAACAAAATAATGAAGGTGCGGAATGTAAACAACACACGCCGATTTAAAGAGGTTCAACCCACCTAGGGCCTAATCCTCTACCACCCCAAGATATCAGGGATGGATTTCGAAAAAGAAAAAGAATTTTATTAATTACCACAATTAATACAAATTCAACTTACAACACCTTGAAGAGCACCACACTCTTCTTCAACACCACCTTTGAGATTACCACAATCTCTTCTTGAAGATTACCACAATCTTCAACGGCACCTTGTGAAGATTACCACAATCTTCACCTTCAAGAGCACCACACTCTTCAACACCTCAACAAGAAGATTACCACAATCTTCTTACACCTAACACCTAGTTCACCCAAGTGTGTTCTTACCACAAGAACACTCACAAGGATATCTTGTGTTTGAATGACGACCACAAATTCAAGATTACAACTCGATAATTGATAATACAATAGAGTGCAAGTGTAATCAAGAATAGCCTAGACCTCAAAGATGTGAAAGTGATAAGCTAGGCAATTTTACAACAAGAATAATGACTATGAAAGACCAAGTGTTTGCTTGAAGTGTATCTTGTTGTGTTGTATCTCAATTGTTGTGTTGGTTGTTCCAAAACTTCCTCTATTTATAGGAGATGATTGATCAAGCATAGGCTCCTCTTGGGGATTGAAAATCTACGAGAAAAATACAATTAAAATCAAGAATATAGTGTTAGAAATCAATCCCACAATTTAAGGAAAGTTTGTCTCTTTGTCAAACGGTCGAGAAATTTGTTTGTCAAAACATAGGGCGACCGGTCACGAGAGATAAGAGTTAAAGAGAACACTTTGAAAAATACAACAGGCGACGGCCGACGCGTCTACCTCGACCGGTCGACCATCACTCCAAGGTCCCCTCATTGCAAAATCAAGGATTGAAGAGTCATTTCAAACCTTAACAAGTCACGGTCGACCACGGGGCGGCCGTCGGCCGACCGGACGGTCGACGCCTGATGCGACCGGCCGACCGCTTGTTTTTTTCTTTCCGTCTCATTTTTGTTTCTAAAATCATCTTCAGTGCGGGTTGCCCTATAGGTATACCGGTCGACCACGAGACAGAAATATTGTCCAATTTGTGTCGAAAATAAAACTCAAGAAATACTCCGAAAATTTAGTAAAAACATTTTAAACCGATCGGAAGTATTAGGACAACATTTAGGAACATCGTTTGAGAGTGAAAACCCAATAACGTAAAAATCATTAAAAGCGTTGTCCAATTTAGACGAAAATAAACTTTGAGAAAGTACTCAGGAAAATATTAAAATTATTTTAAATCATTTAGGAGTATTTGGACAACCTTTAAAAACATTGTTTTGGTGATAAAATAAAATCATCAAAATTAAGATAAAAACATGTATCAAACAATCTCCCCCTTTTTGATGATTACAAACCAAAACAATTTTTACACAAACTAAGAGAGCAATTTTAGAAATGATTTTCCGGTAAAAACATTTGACCGTTTGGAAGCAACCAAAATTTCCAAAAATATTAAAGCAACCAAGTAGGAGTAAATATTTTCAAAAATAAGCACAAGCTCCCCTATCCACAAGCACATCAAGAATAATGTAAGAGCAATAATCCATAAGCTAAAAGCTTTAGCTTTTACAATTTGTTCAAGAGCTTATAAGCTCCCCCCTGTCACAAAACAACATTAAATAATAATATAAGTCCATCAAGCAACAATTGGACTAAAAAAATCATAACTTATGGCTTTTATGAGCCATAGCTTATAGCTTTTATGACAAGCTTTTTATTAGCTTCTTTGAGCTAATGAGCCAATATCCTGTTTCTCCCCTTTGGAATCATCAAAAAGAATGTTAGGATGGTGAAAACACCATACAATAATATTGAAGCGCCAAAGGAACGGTTTATCAACCATTGAGTAATGTAGGCCTAAAAACCAAGGAAAATGGGAGAAATGTATCATGAAAAGTTCATACGCTCGTTTTATTTCCCAAAACATGATCTCAATGAGTATAGAAGACTTTTGGAAGCGAGAGAATCATGTAGAAGTTGAAATTTTCATTGCGACATTTTAACAAACACCTTGTGGGCGTGAAAAATAAAAGAGGTTGTATATAACCTTTGTAAATGGTTTAAGCCAAAAAAATTTTCATATCATCTATCAACCTCATTTCAAAACAAAAAAATCATATGCACCATATGCAATAATTTGTTCATCAATTAAGAAGCTCAAAGTAGATTCTCAAGGGTTCAACCCAATTGAGATAAGCTAAGAATGATCAAGGCATTACAAATGCCAAAAATTAGAGCAACCATCAAGTAATAAGTCATGCTTTCAACAATACATGTATCATATGATCCAACATATTCAACTAAGCATAACAAAGCAATAAAAGAAGCACTTTTACCATCAAGTACTTCATACTACTTATCAAACAATGCTTTAGAGTATTTTTACCATCAAATACTCCATCAAAAATCATGATCATCCACAAGTCATTATCAACTTGTAATATTAACCCTTTTAAGAAGAAAACAAGCAAATATCATTAGTACAAATGAGTTTTACAAAAATTCATACAAAACATCATTAATGAAAATGCTAGAAAGTAAAGGGGTGGGGTAACATCATTCCTCATCCGAGGAGAAGCAAGATCCGGGAATAAAGTCCTTGATGAATTTCTTTAACTTGCCGATAGACTTTTTGCATTTTAGAGGTCTTTTGCTCCAAAGCCTCATACCTCGTCTCATGAAAAGCCCTCATCTCATCAAATTCGGCTTGACTATACCTCCTAGGTGATTGAGCACCCAGTATTACCCTCCGGATTGCTCGGTTCGCCTTCTTCCACCAATCTTGCGCCCGGCGTCATCAAAGATGTCATTAGGATCGGGAGACTCTTGACCTCTTCCTCTCGCCATTTTGGTAGGTCGGATGTCCATATTCTTGCGATCGTGACTATTTGGGAGATATTATCAATGTCAAAGTCATTTTGAAAAACTTCCGAGTTAAACTCCGACGAAGGAAGTCCCGATTGAATAAGAAGTTTACAAATCCAATTTCCCATAACTAACTTCTTATTACCTCGAGTAATGGACTCGATTAGACATTGAATAAGTATGGCACCAAAGTTAAGTGGTTCCCTCCTAGCAATCTTATAAGTCAAAAAGTAATCCATATTGCTAGGCATCTTCCCGATTTACCACAAATGCAATATGCGACAATGACCGATAAAATGCGATGCTCAAGTGTCATTGCCAACAAAGAATACTTAGGCCATACTCCCAAATACGTCTTGACTTCTTTCATCGACACCCCCAACATTTCATCATTCCAAGTCCCGCAAGAGAAGTAATCCCAACCACCTTCTCTAACATGTAAAAGCCGCAAATATCATTGGGAGTCCATCTAAAATGACGACCCTTTATAAGCGAATTAACGGCAATCGGCTTTCTATCATTATCATATTCGACCCACATATTGGCATAAAAGAGTTGGATAATATCATCATCATACAACACATAAGCATGTTCCCATAAGTACATCCAACCTTGCTCCTCAAAAATCCTCTAATCGTAGGATACTCATTCGTAAAAGAACTAAAACAACACATTTTAGTCCGAGCAATCGACTTTCCTCCCATTCCCGAGTCCTCATAATACCATTCCGCATATTTGTGAATAAAATTAAGAACATTGTGGGAATTAGGGGCTTGAGTGACAAAGGATTTTTACCTTTCGCCCAACGGCAATTTTGGAGCGAAATCATTCCGCGTAGCTCGTAATTTGTGCCCGAGAGAGAATGGGATTTTGAACATCATCACCTTCTTGAGCCACGTTTCTTTGAGCGGCTCGAATATCCCTTTGTTCGGCTTCCTCTTGCCGATTTCTTGACGAACCTCTCTCCGCCCCTTCTACGCTTGGAGATGGGATTTCGACCGGTGGAATTTCTTGGAGGAGCCATATATGAAAGATTCTTGAGAAAAAAGAAGATTAGCAACAAGAATCGTGAAAAATGATGAAGAATTGAAGATTCTAGAGAAAAGGGGATGAAAAAATCGCTCTTAAGGGTTTGGGGATTTTGGTGCGTCTGTTTTGAGAAGAAGAACAACGAACGATTTTAAGTCTGAAAAATAACCCTGGGGGCGGCCGAAGTGGGGTGCGACGGCCGAGGTGCAGGCGCACCGGCCGGCCCCGCTATGACCGGCCCCAGGTGATTTTTCTTTCTCCCATTTTTCAAAATTCGATTTTCCACCCCAAAAGTTTTAAAACTTTGCAAAAATATAATTTTGGACTATATCCAACAAATATGGGTTTTGGAAAACATATAAACGATAAAATCGAGACTTAGACGTAGTGCCTTTTAAAAGAAAATATTTGCAAGTTCAATTAGGGGCACTTAAGGGGTCAAAATGAAATATCTTGAAAGATATGTGCATAAGCATAAAATCGAGTTTTAAGGAAAAATACGAGTAGACATACCTCGATGGTTTAAGAAACTTGATGACGTAATAGCCAATGAGTATGAAGTATGTATCCTACACAATTCTTATATGCATAGAAAATACAAGTGTAGGCAAGTAATATGAGATATCAAAAGAGCTTATGTTATAAGATTTCATAAGAGATAATAAGCCACATAAGTCTAATAAAATGCTCAAGAGTTTTTAGAAAAACATGCAAGATCATTTTTTAAAAATATTGAAACTCATAAACATATAATAGACCTATTTAAAAAATAAATACTTGAAAAATCATTTTGCAATTAAGACACAATTAAAAACATGCATATAATTAAAAGAAATAAAATGCATATACAAATGGGGAGATACGGTTTACCAATTTCGCCGTTTCCATGGGTTGTGTCTTTCCCATTCTTGATGATATCTTCCCCTTGAGAAGTCACTTTGTTGATGATGACTTCTTTGGTTACTCCATTTCCAAGGTTGGTTACCTTCCCATTGTTGATGGTCTCTTCTTCCTTGAAAATCATCTTGTTGATGATGTCTTTGCCATTTCCAAGGATTGTGTTCTTCCCATTTTTGATTATACCCTCTTCTTGGAAATTGGCTTTGTCGAAAATAGTTTCTCCTTCTTTGGTCAAATGAAATGGTCATTTGATGTCTTCTTGGCGGTATAAATTTTCTTCGATCATTATTTCGCCGGGTACCTAATATGACATTGTTTTGTGGTACCCTCATGTGTTTGGGTCCTTTAGGATTAGCTTTGAGACTTTTAGGTCTCCAACAATAATTAGAGCTATTTCTAGCCCGACAAGTATTTACCGTATGACCCTTTTTACCGCAATAAAAGCATGTAATAATTCTAGGCGCATAATGACCAACGTGCTTAGAGACTTGATTCTTTTTCATGTGATTGACACCCTTAGGCTTATGATCAAGTTCTAGTTTAGAATTATCACAACAATCAATAATATTGGTTATTCTATCGGCACTCAAGTTGGATTTAGATAAATCATTTTTCAAGCAATTTATATCCTCAACAAGAGTACTATTTTCTTTCTCAAGGTTTCTAACCTTGTCAAGAGTGGTGGTGTGAGCACATGATAGTGATTCATAGGAGGTAAACAAACTATCCTTATCATTTTTCAAAATATTGAATTCCTTTTTCAAATTTTTGTATTTAACAAGTAAGCTTTGGAATTCATTTTGAAGTTCATCATAATCATTTTGTAAATCACTATAATCATTTTGAATGACAATATCATAAGAAGTAGAGGGCTTAAGACATACCTCATTTTCTTCATTGATGCCCATAAAACAATATTCAACTTCTTCATAATTGGAAGTTGTAGGAGGCTTATTCCTTAGATTTGAGCTTGTATGATCTTGAGAAGTAGATGCTTTTGTTTGACTCCTTTCATTTGCAAATACTCCATAGATGGCTTCTAATTTTTGCCATACTTCATGTGCCGATTGAATACCTACAACATGATCAAATTCCAAAGTGGTAAGTGAACAATGTAAAATATTAAGAGCTTTACCATTTGAGGAGATGATTTTCTTCTCTTCATCATTGAGCTTTTGAAGCCTTTTGAGGTGTGTGGTGTATTTTTCATCGGAATGGATTCTCCATTAATGACGGTGTTCCAAATGTCGAACCCGCAACCTTGTAAGTAGCATTCCATTCTTTCTTTCCAAAATATAAAATTTTTGGAATCAAACCGAGGTGGCTTGGTGGTGGAGGTGCCGGATAGATGAGCTTCGTTTGTAGCCGACGATCGTTTCTCTTCACTCGCAATGTGAAACGAGTTTGCCAAAGAGTTTGGCTCGATACCACTTGTAAGTCCAAACGGCTACGATAATCAGAGGGGGTGAATAGATTATCTCCATCTTTTCGATTTTCGCCCTCTTTTTAAACCGAATGCTCAAACAAAATAATGAAGGTGCGGAATGTAAACAACACACGTCGATTTAAAGAGGTTCAACCCACCTAGGGCCTAATCCTCTACCACCCCAAAGATATCAGGGATGGATTTGAAAAGAAAAAGAATTTTATTAATTACCACAATTAATACAAATTCAACTTACAACACCTTGAAGAGCACCACACTCTTCTTCAACACCACCTTTGAGATTACCACAATCTCTTCTTGAAGATTACCACAATCTTCAAACGGCACCTTGTGAAGATTACCACAATCTTCACCTTGAAGAGCACCACACTCTTCAACACCTCAACAAGAAGATTACCACAATCTTCTTACACCTAACACCTAGTTCACCCAAGTGTGTTCTTACCACAAGAACACTCACAAGGATATCTTGTGTTTGAATGACGACCACAAATTCAAGATTACAACTCGATAATTGATAATACAATAGAGTGCAAGTGTAATCAAGAATAGCCTAGACCTCAAAGATGTGAAAGTGATAAGCTAGGCAATTTTACAACAAGAATAATGACTATGAAAGACCAAGTGTTTGCTTGAAGTGTATCTTGTTGTGTTGTATCTCAATTGTTGTGTTGGTTGCTCCAAAACTTCCTCTATTTATAGGAGATGATTGATCAAGCATAGGCTCCTCTTGGGGATTGAAAATCTACAGAAAAATACAATTAAAATCAAGAATATAGCTGTTAGAAATCAATCCCACAATTTAAGGAAAGTTTGTCTGCTGTCAAACGGTCAGAAATTTGCTGTCAAAACATAGGGCGACCGGTCGCACAGAGATAAGAGTTAAAGAGAACACTTTGAAAAATACAACAGGGCGACCGGTCGACGTCTACCTCGACCGGTCGACCATCACTCCAACCGGTCCCCCTCATTGCAAAATCAAGGATTGAAGAGTCTGTTTCAAACCTTAACAAAGTCGTTGGTCGGACCGATCGGCCGACGCCGAGATGCGACTTGGTCGACCGCTTGTTTTTCTTTCCGTCTCATTTTCTGTTTCTAAAATCATCTTGGTACGGGTTGTTGCCCTATAGGCGACCGGTCGCCGACCACGAGACGTAAATATTGTCCAATTTGTGTTTAAAATAAAACTCAAGAAATACTCCGAAAATTTAGTAAAAACATTTTAAACCAATCGGAAGTATTAGGACAACATTTAGGAACATCGTTTGAGAGTGAAAACCCAATAACGTAAAAATCATTAAAAGCGTTGTCCAATTTAGACGAAAATAAACTTTGAGAAAGTACTCGGAAAATATTAAAATTATTTTAAATCATTTAGGAGTATTTGGACAACCTTTAAAAACATTGTTTTGGTGATAAAATAAAATCATCAAAATTAAGATAAAAACATGTATCAAACAGATCCTCCTTCATGGAACTTAGCGAGGCTCGGCGTAGTTAGATAAAACATCATCTTGGATTGTCATCTCTTGAAATCGCACTACCAAAACATTTTTCTCGGCTTCTCGGCGAAAGAATAGGAGCAAAGAGGAACATTCACCCTGAAGTAGACGCCATTGTTTACGTAAATGAGAATGTTTATCTTGCGTTGTTGAAATTTTTGGTGTTTATTTCTGTAAACTGGATTACAAGGAAACCTATCTATTATAGATAATTAAAAAATTGCAGAATAGCTGAGGCGAGTTAACACTCTATCCGCAAGATAAACACGTCCCGTGATATAGTCGATTTTAACAGGCGTGTTATCCCCAAAGATACAACACTTTCGTCCTGAAATAGCAAAGATCAAGAATTTGCAAATTTCAAGGCACCTTTCGAACTGAAATGTGCAAAACTGAGTTTACTTTATGCAAGTACAAGAAAGAAAATGTGTATGAAAGTGTATCTGAACAATAACAATGCTCCTATTTATAGGACTTCCAACCAGGCCTTGGGACTCTTTATCGCAGGCAAAGAACTTCGAGAGATAATGGCCAGTAACTTCCCGGGCGGTGGGCCGCACTATGTCAGTAACCTCCAAGTAGTGGCCACTCCACTATGCAGTAACTTCCAAGTTGTGGGAGAGTTGTGTTGTTTTATTTTTAAAAGCTGCAGTTTCAGCTTTTAACTTGCAACTGATTCGTTTTTATTCTTTAAAAAATAAAAAACAAATATTTTATGTGCAAAACTAGGCCTAGTCCGGTCGGGACTCGGGCACGGGCTCGGCCTTCGGCCCCGGTCCCAGCCCCGCGTGTGGCCCTGCCCACCACACCTCTCATGTGTATAGTTATTTCATCTTGCACACTCTTACAAATGTTCGCCTTATTTTTAGCTTCACCGCAAGTGTACGGTGTAGTTTATAGAATAGGGTAAGCAAGGTCGTATCCACGGAGACTAATAAATTAGTGCGCTAAGTATTGAACTAAGATAGCTTTATTTTTATTTAGACGATCAAAATTGGATAATTGTTGTGGAAGTAAAGACAAGAATAACCATAAAAACACAAGATGAAAATAAATATGGAATTATCAAGGGAATGAAATGGATTCCCGGGTTATGGTTTCAATTAATATTCCTCTTGTTTTACGATTTAATGAAAACCAAAGTTATTATCAATACACCTATAAGACGATCACAACGGTATTTTATCCTCCCTCTCGAGATGTATATAAAGTGTAGATTGAAATATCTATGCTAGCATCTCTACTCAACATAAGATACACAACTCCCAAATGCACAAAAGATCAAATGTCCTCACAAATATCTACAAACCTCTCGATTCATGCAAATATTCGTGTCGAGTACTCAATATCTAATATTGAAACTCATCTCTTGAATTATGAATCAATATATCAAACATGCTAAATCATTGGCCAAGTGATAAAACAAGAATAAGCTCAAAGTACTCAAATAGGCTTCAAGATAATAACTTCAACTAAGATTAAAACATTCAACAAGAGTTCATTAATCTACTTCCAAAACCCGGAAATCTAAAGAGTTTAGCTACACATGATTTCTAAACAACTCATATACAAATTGTTCATAGCCATGACAACTAAAAATGAAAGATGAAAGCACAAAGAATGAGAAAACTTAGGGAAATGGATAATCTCTCGATTAATCTTCAATCCTCAAGCTCCAATTCGACCCGATTCTTCCCTTGATTCTTCCTTGATGAAATTGATGTGTTTCTTGTGTTCTTGGGTCTTTTCCAGACCTCTCCCCCTGGTGTGCGCCCCAAAAAGTGGTATTTATACCCTTTTAGAAGCCTAGGTCAATTTGTTGTCATTTTTGGAGTTTTCTGCAAGAACGCATGGGTCGTGCGCCAACGCACGGGTTACCCGTGCTCAAATCCATAGGAAAATCAATTTTCAGCGACCCACGCATGGGTCGTGCGTCCACGCACGGGTTACCCGTGCTCAAAGCCGTAGGCATGCTCAAAACTTTCATGTGCCTTCAGGTGCGCACGGGTCGTGCGTCCACGCACGGGTTGCCCGTGCGCCACGCAAACGTCCGAATTTTCTTGCGGGGTCTTTATAAGAGTTGTAGAACTTTCTCTTAGATTTCCATAGTCACTTGAATCACCTCAATATCAATTTTTTAGAGAGAGTTATGGCCAAAATACTAAACCCCGCTTTGTCTTTGGAAATTCCATACGCGTTTGGATGTTCCTTGAGATAAATCTCCTTGTTGTATGATCATCCATGCTTCTTTTGACACACGACTCATCACTAAGACTTTAGAATCCATATAGTTGGCTTCCAATTGGGTGTAATCGCTCGATTCTTGATGGTTCTAGGTCGCAATGCTCGTATTTGTCACAAAATCTCTCCAAATATCGTTAAATTCCTACAAAACGAGCAAAGCGTAATATCTTTCCCACAAAGAGTGAATACAAACCATTTCATATGAGTTTATGCATGTCTAATCACCATTTTAGTCATATTTATACCTCAAATTACATGCAAAAATCACACCTATCAACAAATCCACTTACTTATATGTTGAATAAAATTAACATTTTATTCCCATGTGGGATGGTGTCTTTTCACTTTCCCATCATTCATTATCCCATTTCCAAGTGACTAACTTATGGATTTTATCTCTCACTCAGCACAAAATAGTTTTGAGAAGTTAAATATACCACACTCATCTACTCGAAACGTAGAATTTTATTTTAACATTTAATTCCTCCGAAATTATATAATTAGTCACTAAACAAATTGGTTAAAGTTAGGTATCAAACCATTACTTCTCAAACCAATTTCCAACAAATTCATGTTGCACTTCATGCACTTATTTTTTTCCTGGCAAGATGAAGCACATCATCAATTTTAGCCGTCAGAAAAGGCTCAAATTCATGTTGCACTTCATACACTTATTTCTTTTTCCTGGCAAGGTGAAACGCATCATCAATTTGAGCCTTTAGAAAAGGCTCAAATGAATTTTGCGCTTCGTATGTTTATTTATTTATTTTCCTGGCAAAATGAAGCGCAACATCTGTTTGTGCTTCATGAGTTTTTCTATTTTTTTCCATGAGTTTTACCAATTTTTCTCTTCACATCCCAAAAAAATCGATATATAATAGCAATTTAAACCTAATTTTGATTTAGTTAATCTACAATTAATTTAAAATGTATTAGTTTAAAATACAAAATAAACTATATAACATCATAGTTAAATTCTATGTCCTCCGGTGCCACATCTGGATGGATATCTCACTTGTGTGCTCCTCATCCGGTCATGATCCTGATAATCATCATCATGCTGATCTAATCCAGATGGTGAAGTCGACTCTCCATCCTTGTAAACCCAGTCGTGTCAACTCGGATATGGAACAAGCGACATCTAAAAATCCGGATGCATGAAAACGGATGGATACTGTTGTCTAGGTGGGTACGAGGTACCTATACTCGTGTCCAGCAATGATGTAAAAGCAGTGAACTGATGAGTGATAAAACTGTCATAATCTGCAATAAGTTGAGGCACATATACGCATGCAGTGGGGTCGATACCCTGAGATGTATGACACGTCGATGTGGACGGACCTAGTGAGTATGTTGGAGGGGACACAAATGTATGATACGTCGATATGTGGATGGACCTGCCGAAGATGTGGGGGGATCCCCAGTGGTATAGGTCCTCCCTGCAGTCATCCTTCTCGGCTCGACAACTCTAGTATGCTCCTGCGTAAGTTCCTCTGTGGATGGATCTGATGCCTGTTGTGCAGGCAATCTAAGAAGACGTCTTATGTTGGCCATCCCATCACGAAAATCGTGTCATAGGTGATCCACTGACTGAGGGTCATCAATATTAACATCTCGAACACTAATCTATAATCGATCGAGCAAGGTACACCATAAAAATTACATATTTGATTGTATCATTACACTATGCAATAAATATTTAAGAGTGCATAATGTTAAAACCGCAAACATCTTACCATAGCATCATGAGCTGCTATATCTGCGGGCTAATATCAATATGTCGTATGCAAGTTTGATGGTGATATAAGTCGTTGGATAATATTGTTATACCAGACATGATAACCATGATCTACGATGGGGCCATTACCTATAAGATTTGTTGTGACGATAGAGGTCGCGGCCAGAACCTAATATTGTACCCAAGCAGCATAATAAGTAGGCCAATCAAATGTCAGTTGGCCCCGATGACTAAAGAATGTCATGGCATATGTGACTCTGATACAACATCCATTTCTAAGATATTGTACTCATCAATGTTTGCACAAAACTCTTGAGTACTTAGAGTTGATAAACCTTTTATGACTCTAGGAAGGTTAGTCACATGACATCCATTTCTAAGATAATCAACATATTGATCATATATGAAATTGTCCACTGAATTAGGCATTATTGATTCTGATTCTACAAACAGATCAACGATTGATTCTCTACCTTTGGATCTAGGAAGTGCCACAAATCTTGATCATTCGTAATTAAAATAATTCCACACATATTGTTATTGAAATATTTAGCTGAAACCCTCAAAATGTATTGATTTTCAGCAATGCCAGTCATTGCAAATAGTATATTATGTATATTAGATAGATTCGTCCTACGAGATATTCTCCTACAGCCAAACATTACGATCATATCTCATTTCAATACCATTTTGCACAATTTGTCCTCCAAAGTACACAACTATATTTATCATGTTTGAATTTGACATTGCCTATAAAATTAAATAGTAATTTTTAATTACATTAAAACATACAAATTATAATAAGACATACTATAAATAATCGCTAACCTGAAAATCTCGTCGAAAAAATGCAACTACCTAGCCAGAAAATTAATGTTGCTGCCTCGCCGGAAAAATGTTGCCGCTCCTTCACTGGAAAATTTATGTTCCTTGCTTCCCTGGAAAAAGCCGATGCGCCTTGGACGGAAAAATTTAATGTCGATGTCTCGCCCAAAAAATTTTGTCGCTCCTTTGCTGGAAAATTAATGTCGCTGCCTCGCTGGAAAAATTAATGCTGGAAAATTCGTAGCTATCCGAAAATATACGGTTGCCTCGTTGGAAAAATGCCTCAACTGCCTCGCCGGAAAGTTTTGCCAAATTGTTACCGGAAAATTTTGCCAACCGCCGAAAAATTTTGCTGTGAAGTGCAGTGAGTGAATTGGTAAGAGTTTTGTGCTCAATTGCACAGTTTAAGGGTTTTTAAGAGAGAAAAGAGGTTGGTGGTTGGGTTCAATAATGTCCGCATTATTGAGGGTTGTTGGGGACAACTGTGTTTTGCGCCTGCCTTTTGTTAGCTTTTCAGTGGCATGCGCATACACAATTTGCACTTCATTTGAATATTATAAAAAAATCCCGGTAGGCGCAAAGCGTGTTGCACTTCATATTGTCGTGCAGAGAAAAAAGAGTAGCCGCAGTACGCTATTGACCTTTTATAAAGGTTCAAATCTATTATGCGCCTATACTTAATTAAACAAGAGGATCAAATTTCACCACATTTTGTCAAGTGATTTTCAAATTTACAATAATTTGTCAAAAAACCCGAACAAATTGTGTAGGTTCTAAGAAGAAAAATTTGAAAATGGAATGCATACATGTGAGATTATATTGACATGATTGACTACACAAATAATATCTACGACTTAGATTTTTAAATAAATAGAATTATATAAAAATATTTTCTTCTTCTACTATATAAATAATTGAACAATAACCTATTGTAAGGCTAGAAACACTTCATATGAGTGTTGTCATATGTTTGCGCATGTGTGTGTCTAAAGCCACCAAAGGATATGATGAGATCACTTAGACTAAGCTCCAATTTGACTCAATTAAATCATGACAGTCAAAATAATTTATTAATCTTTTCACATTCCACAAAAAGAATAAGATTGCACTCTCAAGCAAATTAGAATTTAACTTCACATGGTCCAATCTAATATATTAAAAATATATTCTCAAATTTATATAAAATATAAAGAAAGTGGGGACCAAACCACCACAAGAGGAATTGTACAAAGAAGAGCAAAATATATTGTAGAAGAGTTTGTTGAAACAAACTTGTATAACAACTAGGTTTTTATTGCTTTTCTAGATTACAAATTCGTCCCTTATACATGTGTATAAATAGGTTCTCATCATTGGAAAATAGTAGTACATAATTTATTCCATTTTATCCAAGTGCAATGCTTTAGCTCATTTTCCAATTTTACTGTTTCATTGCTCTTTGCTGTGTATAAATTTCATGGTTTCATAACATGGTATCAAAAGCTCCAGGTTGATAAAAAGGCTTCATGCCATAGCCTTGATTCATCCTTTTTTTCCGGTTATTTGTTGATTTCTGGGTTCTTCTTTGCCCTCCCCTTTCCTGCAGAATCATTCTTCCCTGCTGCATTTCTTTTGTTTGATCAATTGCCTCTATCAATTCATCCACCATGTCTGACAACATCGATCCTCAGGCTGCAGCTGCTACTATCACCACTGCAGGTAGGCAATTCACCTCTCTTACTGAGGATCCCACCATGCCATATTTCCTCCCCCTTCAGATAACTCTCACACAATAGAAATCAAACCACCATTGGATGGCTCCAACTACACTGCTTGGAGTAGAGCCTTCACTCTTAGCATTTCTGTCAAAAATAAGCAAGGCTTTCTTGATGGCTCCATTCCCACCCCTAACTTTAGTGATCACCTCTACATTCCTCGCTCGCCGCAATAATCTTATTCTCACCTGGCTTTTTAATTCTCGTTAGCAAAGACATTGCTTCTTCCATCATCTACATGAACTCTGCGAAGGATGTTTGGGACACTCTCAAGAATAGTTACTCTCAACCTGATAGTGTGAGGATTTTTCAGCTCCAACAGCAACTGAGCTCTGCTTCCCAGGGTTCCTCATCCATTTCTGATTATTTCATTTCCCTCAATACCATATGGGAAGAACTTCGCAACTACAAACCCTTTCCTCATTGCAGTTGTGGGCTATGTCATGTCAAGCTATCAAAACTCTAAATGACATTCAACTTTCTGATTACACCTTTAAATTTTTAATGGGCCTTAATGATTATTATGAGAGCACCTGGGGCCAAATCCTTCTCATGAATCCCATCCCCTCACTTGATACTGCCTATTCCATGCTCCTTCAAGAAGAACGACAGAGAGAAGCTAGAATTTTCCTTTATCCTCCCTCAGATAGCTATGCTTTGGTTGTGGGCTTCAACCCAAAAAGAAGTTTAAAATTGATGTAGTTTGTCACCACTGTGGGGAACAAGGGCACACTATTGAGAATTGTTTTGGGCTCATTGGTTTTCCACCTAATTTCAAGTTTACAAAGGGTAAGAATGCCATTGGGAAACCACCTAACTATCCTCATTTAGCTAATAATGTCAAATTTCAGGAAGTTATATCTGCTCCCACTGATTCACCTCAGTTGTTCTCCTTCACCCCAGACCAGGTCCAAACACTGATGTCTCTGCTCAACAATGACTCTATGCAACCCTCTCAACCATCCCCTGCTCCTGAAGAATCCCCAGTCATCAACCACATCTCCGACATGGCAGGTAACTTTCTTCTTTCCATCAAAACAGTTCCATATCTTTTTCTACTTGGATAGTTGTACAAGGGCTTCTGATCAAATCATTTGTTGTGCATCCTTATATACTTTTCCACCTATTCTAACTAATACCTCAGTTTTTTTGCCTAATGGAATTTAATTGGCATCACGACCTTTGTACAAAAAATCTACTCATTTAATCTGTCACTAATGTGTTATGTGTGCCTGCTTTCTATTTTAATCTTTTATCTGTTACTCAACTCACTAAAAATCCATTTCTAATTCTTACTTTCTTACATAATTATGGTATCATTCAGGATCGTTCTTCAAAGATGATGATTGGGCTTGCTAAAGCCTTACAAGGCCTCGAAATCCTTCACAACTCCTTGAAGACCACTGACCAACCATGTCACTTTTCTCTTGCTATGTCAGTCCATTCCAATCAAACTCAGGAAGCTAGTCTATGGCATCACCGGCTTGGTCATTCCTCTTATAACATGATTAAAATTATAGAAAATTTGGGTTCTACTATCAAATACCATGTAATTAATGATTGTACAATTTGCCATTTGGCCAAGCAAAAAAGAAATCGCTTTCCTGATCATTTTCCATCTTCTCTTGCACCTTTTTCTTTAATTAATTGTGATGTTTGGGGCCCTTATGCCAAGTACTCCTTAAAAGGACATCATTATTTTCTAACCATTGTAGATGATTTTAGTAGAACTACATGGACTTATCTTATAAAAACCAAATCAGAAACTCAACTCATCTTACAAAATTTCATTTAGTTAATATTTAACCAATTCAATGTCGAAATCAAAATAATTCGTACTGATAATGGCTTTGAATTTCACATGCCAGTTTTTTATGAATCTCAAGGCATCATTCATCAAAAATCTTGTCCTTATACACCACAACAAAATGGTGTGGTAGAACGAAAACATCAACATCTTCTAAATATTGGCAGAGCATTGCTCTTTCAAGCCTCTTACCAATTCCTTTTGGGGTGATGCTATCTTAACTGCTACTTATCTTATCAACTGCACACCAACTCCTATTTCATACAATAAATCACCTTTTGAGGTCTTTTTCAAGACTACACCCTCTTATCAGCATTTAAAAGTTTTTGGATGCTTATGTTTTGTATCTAATACTACCCCTCATAAGTCAAAATTTGAAGTTAGAGCCAAGAAATGTATTTTTTTTGGGATATCCTAATGCGATCAAAGGATACAAGGTCTATGATTTAGACACCAAAGTTTCCTTTGTCTCAAGGGATGTTCACTTTGTTGAACACATTTTCCCTTTTCCCTCCAAAATTGGTCAACGTTCCACTAACAACTCTCCCAGTTTTAGTATCCCTTTACCACTACATTTTCCAGATTTTTTTACTTCTGATTTCGCTCCCAATCCATCTTCTCATCATTCATCCTTATCAACATCACCACCTGATCATTCTTCTCATCCTCCATCTCATATCAATCCCCTTGAGGAACCTGTTGTTCCTTCTCCTCCAACCTCTATTTCCCCAGGAGATCTTCAAGAAATTGTCAGCCATCTTTATACTTAAAAGATTATTATTGCACCTTACTTCAGACTTCCACTGATCATTCTTTACATCCATATTTCACATATAATCATTTATCACCTGCTTATAGAGCTTTTTCTGTCTCCTTAAATTCAATCTCTGATCCTATTTCTATGAGGAAGCTGTGCAATTTCCACATTGGCAACTTGCCATCAATGAAGAGCTTCAAGCTCTTGAAGATAATGGCACATGGAGCATTGTCCAATTACCCTCTGCCAAGAAACCCATTGGTTGCAAATATGTCTTCAAAACTAAATTATATGTTGATGGTTCAATTGATAAACATAAGGCCCACCTTGTTGCCAAAGGGTATACTCAAAAAGAGGGATTTGATTATCAAGAAACCTTCAGTCCTATTGTTAAGATCACCGCTATCAGCCTCTTTCTTGCCTTAGCCTCTATTTTTGGTTGGCTCCATCAACTAGATGTTCACAATGCCTTCCTTAATGGAGAACTTGATGAAGATATTTACATGAATCTTCCTCATGGTTTCTCCATTAAGGGGGAGTCTCAAGGTTCCCTAGTATGTAAACTTCACAAATCCCTCTATAGATTAAAACAATCATCAAGACAATGGAATTCCAAATTCACAGAAACATTGCTACAAGCAGGATTTAAACACTATGTCAGATTACTCTCTTTTTACAAAGGGAGATCACAATCATTTCATTGCGCTCCTTGTATATGTTGATGACATCCTAATTGGAATAGCAATCTTCAAACAATTCAATCTGTCAAAAGTTTTCTTCATAGTCAATTCAAAGTAAGAGATTTAGGGGAAGTCAAATTTTTCCTTGGTATTGAAATAGCCCGATCTAAACAGGGTATTCACCTAAACTAGAGGAAATATACTCTAGACATCCTAAAGATGTTAGAATGCTAGGATGCAAGGTCTCCAATACCCCTATAAAACAGAATCATAAATTAACACATTCCTCTGAAGAACAACTTGCAGATATCACTAGTTATAGAAGATTGGTTGGAAGACTTATCTATCTATAAATAACTAGACCAAACATTACATATGCTGTGAATATTATAAGTCAATTCATGGATAAGCCTGAACAAGTTCATTTAAATTCTGCCCATAGAGTTTTAAAATATTTAAAAGATTCTATAGGGCAAGGTCTTTTTTATTCATCTCAATCATCCCTCATCCTCAAAGAGTACAGTGATTTAGACTGGGCCTCATGTCTAGAAACAAGGAAATCAACTACTGGATATTGTGTTTTCTTAGGAGATTCCATGATTAGTTGGAGAACTACGAAGCAAACTACCATTTCAAGATCATCAGGAAGCTAAATATCGAGTTTTAGCTCAAACCTGTAGTGAAATGATATGGATAACATACTTGCTCAAAGATTTTCAAGTTAAATTACATGGACCTAGTTCCCTTTATTGTGATAATCAGTCTGCCATTTATCTCACCAAAAATCCATTTTTTCATGAAAGAGCAAAACATGTTGAAATAGATTGTCATTTTATAAGGAGCAAATGCTTACAAAAGGGTTCAAAATAATGCATATGCCTTCAAAATTTCAGCTTGCAGATTTATTCACTAAAAGCTTATGTGCAGGAAGATTCCAATTTTTATTGTCAAAGATGGGCATTCTCAATGTTTATGCCCCTCTTGAGGGGGAATCTTAAAATATAAAGAAAGTGGGACCAAACCACCACAAGAGGAATTGTACAAAGAAGAGCAAAATGTACTGTAGAAGAGTTTGTTGAAACAAACTTGTATAGCAACTAGATTTTTATTCCTTTTCTAGATTACAAATTAATCTCTTATACATGTGTATAAATAGGTTCTCATCATTGGAAAATAGTAGTACATATTTTATTCTATTTTATCCAAGTGCAATGCATTAGCTCATTTTCCAATTTTACTGTTTCATTGCTATTTGTTGTGTATGAATTTCCTGGTTTCTTAACATTTATTATATATATATATATAGGGATATGATCAAATGAGACCAGACCCTTTAGGTAAGAACATAAGACCACATTTAGACCATTTGATTTAATAATCAATGGTCCAGATTTTACTCCTCATTTTAGGCATTGGCGCCTCATTTAAGGGCATTACAGTAATTTCATTGTAAAATGTAAGGGATATATTTGTAATTGGACGTGTTTTGAATTTAGTAACTCAAATTCTTCCTTATCTCATCCGTGATTTGTGCAACATCTCTCTCTCTGTGGAATTCTCCTCTAAAATTTATCTCCAATAGAAATTCTCTCAAATAGAAATTCTCCATCTACATCAACCTCTCCATTGACGACGCCGATGAAGACGACGAAGAGGCAAAGGATCGACCGCTTATGCTTACAATACAATCTTCTTTCGCCACCGTCGTCATCTCACGATCACCACTACCGGATCGATAAGCTCCCAACCTTCTTCGATTTTTCGTTTTTTTTCTTACGGAATTTATTAGAATGTATACGTCTGTTTACATGTGTGTTTATATGCACATGTATATTATGAGATTTTGGGATTATGTTTATAATGTGTTAGAGTTCATAAATTAAGTTGTTCATGTGAACTTAGATATAGAATTATGTGTGTTTAGGTATATAATAATGTGTTTATGGTTTATGTGTTGCATTTCCTTGCTCAGTTTGCCCTTTTGGATGATGTGAACGTAGATGTAGAATTTCGTGTGTTTAGCTATAGAATTCGTGTGTTTAGTTATAGAATTCGTGTGTGTAGGTATATTTGATTTGTAATCATGTGAACTTAGATATAGAATTCTCGTGTGTTTAGCTAGCTATAGAATTTTGTGTGTTTAGTTATATAATATTGTGTATATGGTTTATGCTAATGGACAGTTAGTTGTATGTTTTTGTAAATAATTGGTTCTATTTTTTCTGTAGGTTTTGTTTTACCAACTAAATGGCAAAAAACAAGGGGAAAAGGGCCGCGGGGAGTGGGGACGAAGGCGATGGTCGGGGGAAGAGGGCAAAGAATTATGTGTTTTTAGTTTCGTAATAATGTTTATTTAGTAATAGCACAACGTTTTTCAAACCAATGCATCAACATATATACATTAAAGTATTTTTCTGTGATTTTGAAATTTGAATTGGAAAAGCTGAAGGACTAAACAATAAATTATTTGATACAATACAGTCACCCATACACACCCCCCGGCCAACCCTACCCCAACCCCACATGTTTTTGGATTTTATAGTGATCAGAGTTAAAGATATGAGAAGATAATTTCTGAGTGCAGAATGAGTGTGTTTATATAGGTACACAATTGTGTGTATTTAAGTTTGAAATTTTGTGTAGTTAGTTAGTATGATATGGTTAATTATAATATATAGTCTACGAAGTTTGAAGTTGTTTTCCATGGTATATTTGCGAGGTTCGGATGTTTTCAAACTACTTGGAGACTAAAGGCTGCCCGCAAATGGCTAGTGTTGTCCAGGAAGTTCACCCCGTCTAGACTATGCATGCCTTGGAGAGATACCACAAACAAAGTTGATTGTGGTATATATGCCATGAGGCATATGAAGAGCTATATGGGCGGTGGCACCAAGGGATGGGATTGTGGTTTGGAGAAGAATAATGCGTCTCAACCTGTCTAACTTACGCACGAAGTACTCACCGCAATAATCCTCCACCATAGCAATGAGCTAAAGGATAGATGTTTGGAAGAAGCCGAGAAAGTTTTGGACGGGGAAGATCGTATTGTAGTTTTGTTTTAAATAGACAACGTAGTATGCGAAGTGTGCTCATCATTTTTGTATAGTTAGTTTACTATCGTTGGTGTTTTTGTCTTTGGGAGCCATTTGCATATGCCTTAGATGGTTTCTTGAATTGTGGATATGAATGGTTGGGCGTGGGGTGTTTTCTCTTTAATCAATATAAATTTGCATTTTCACGTTCATATGGTCGGAATGTTGTTATACAAAGCGTTAATATTGTATTGTAGTTATTACATTGTATGTGTTTCGCACAAAATTATGTACGATTAAGTATCCACTAACTCAAAAATATATACACATTATTATATAACTAAACACACATTATTCTATTGCTAAATACACATGATTCCAAAACAAGTATACATGTTCGCACAAAAAAACAAAAAACGATTGCTATTACTAAACAAACATTATTGCAAAACTAAAAACACATAATTCTACATCTAAAAACACATAATTCCAAACCAAAATATACATGCACGAAATTACAAAAAACAATATGCTATTACTAAACAAACATTATTGCAAAACTAAAAACACATAATTCTACATCTAAAAACACATAATTCCAAACCAAATATACATGCTTGCACAAAATAACAAAAAGCAATATGCTATTACTAAACAAACATAATTACATAACTAAAAACACATAATTCTACATCTTTAAACACATAATTCCAAAACATACGTTTATTGATCTTGATGTTGTCATTGAAGGACGATGTGTGGGTAATACACAGATAATGTGTAAATAGGTTGCAGATATTGTATGTTTATGTTCAGAATTATGTAAACAAATCATAAATCCTCGTTCTTGAATTTCTTCGTAGTGCTTCTTCTAACGTCGAAGCCACTACACAAACCATAATCCTTATAAAATTGTATTCGCCTCCAATGTATGGAAATGCATGTTGGCACGAGGGATTTTTCTTGCTCAACCCTCGGGATCCAATATTTAGTTGATCTAGGTAAGATTCGAGCCTCGACCAACGTGAATCGTAACGGGTCTTGATCGCAAAAACACAATATTTAGATATTAAAACAACAAATTCTGAATACTATTTACACATGATTTTAAATGTATCGTGTAAATCCATATTTCTGTTAAGAACATGAACGTATGGTGCAAAATTGAACTCACCAATATTTGTTGTATAAGTACACATATTTAATGCCATTTGTGTTCATAATTAATACTTTAAACATATATTAGATGCATTGTTAATAGGCAAAAATGTATCTAGGGAATACATTATATGTGAGACACTATATATTAGAATCTATATATACTACATATATTTCATTCTAAATACACACATTTGAGACACTATGCGCACATTTCATTAATACCAATTGAACACACATATGTACATAAGCTTTTTGGATATATTATAGGTGATACACATTTTTCATAATAAATACACAGATTCGAGACACTATATACAAATTTCATTAATATTAACTAAACACACATATGTACAGAAGCTATATGTGTTACATTTTATGTGATACATATTTTTCATAATAAATACACAAATTCGAAACACTATACACGGATATCATTAATACGAACTAAACACATGTGCTCTAAGCATATAATATACACGATTCTGATTTGCAAAGCTATATGCAGAATTACAAAGCTATATGCACAGAATTAGAAAGCTATATGCACTGAGAATTCCAAAGCTATATGTACAAAATTAATTGGAGAATTTTTTGATTGTTCAACATTACATGCATTCGAACCTCACATTTTCTTTGATGAATTGGTGTCAAATATTACCTTGTTGGGATTGTTTTGTGGAGGGGTATCATGTGTCTGCGACATTGCAATCTTGATCCCATTGATGTGGATTTTTGGTGTTTTTGATCACGAGAATATTTGTTGGTTCGATTTTTGCGTAGGATTTATGTATTTTTTTTGCTTTGATCGTGGGAGAAGGCGATGATGAAGGTGATATTTGAATATTTGGGAGAAGACATTGCTTTGATCGTGGGTTTTTTTCTGGTTTTGGGACGATGCTTTCACGTTTGGAAGAAGAAGATGGTGATTATGGTAAGATTCTATTCCTTGATTTTAGGAAAACAGTTATTTGGTGATTTTAACATTCCAATTGTACCCTATTTGGTCCCCACTATTTTTTAATTACTCTAAAATGCCATTAAATCCTAGCCTTTTATTTTATTTGGTTGAAGGGTGTGGATTGAGTCTCATGTTCCTACCTATAGCTATGGTCTCATAGGATCTCATCCATATATATATATATATATATATATATATATATATATATATATAGGGAGGGATCTGTGAGACCACCCTCTAGGTTAGTCCATAGGACTAAATCTACACCATCCAAATAGTAAATCAATGGCCAAGATATATTACAATATATACAACATTTCATAAGTAAGTATACAACAGAAGGGATAAAATAGGAATTCAGAAAATTAAATATAGTAACCGCTTCCTAAAAATTAGGGGCGTGATTTTGTATTGATCACGTCCCCATAATCAAGCGATTCACATTTCCTTTCTCTCCCTTCCCATTCGAACCTCCAAATTATTCAAATATGACAACAAAATCGTGCAACAATTAATGAAAAGTATACAATTACACTAAACTAACTATACATTAAAACATTATTAAGTATACATAAACAATTAACTAAATATACGATTACACTAAACTACATGTACATTAAAACTTTACTAAGTATACAGAAACATTTAACTAAGTATACAATTACATTGAACTAACTATACATTAAAATAATACTAAGTATACGAAACATTTAACTAAGTATACAATTACACTTTGAATTACTCATATAATTAAGTATACAATTCCATTGAACTAAGTATACATATACACATAACTATGTATACAAATTCACTAAACTACTTACTAAACTACTTATATAACTAAGAATACGATTTCTTTGAACCAAGTATACAAATCCACCTTTGAACTAAATATACAATAAAATATGACTAAGTATACAAGTCCACTAAACTAAGTATACAATAAAACATTGTTCACAAATATGGCGGAAAGAAGTATCAATTTTGAAAAAACGCTTGAAGTTAATGATTTTTTCTCCTAAAAATCGGAGTAGCGAAAAGGTAGGATTATGTTTCCTTAAAAATAACTAATTAAATATAAAAGTACAATTATACCCTTATATGCCTAAATTAACTAAAATGATCTACACCATCCAAAATTTTAAATCAAGAGTCCATAAGTATTCTTATGGACTAACCTAAAGGATTGGTCTCATTTGAACCAATCCTATATATATATATATATATATATATATAAAAGCAAAATGGTTTCTAAATATGTTTTCCGCCTAATTGACACTTTGTAAGAAAAAAATTCGAATATTTTTATTTTATTTTTTTACGTTTTTTGGAACATAAATCAATGTGGTTGACTTTTTAATTTTGGTATACATACTAAAATTAAGGAGAAAACATATAGGAAGCTTAATTTTGGTATCCAATTCAATAATATATCCTCTTCAATTTAGTTAAATATGGTTTAAATTAACTAAATAATTATCATAACAGACTTATGAACCGAAATTAAAGCCGAATCTTGATTCCAATCACAATAAATGCTGAATCTCTTTCTATAAAACATGATATAAAATCGAAAACGTGTAAATATTTGGATAAATATGGATCGAATTTATAATATTACTATAAAAAATTATCAAAAATTGCATTCACAATTTATAATATTACTATAAAAAATTATCAAAATAACAAATCCCTTTCTAAAACAGTAAGACACAATTTAAAAATTGTTTTCGTATTTTTTTTATTTTCTCCTTATAGTACAGTTGTAATTTATCAAGTTAATGGCTATTATTGTGAGATAAATCAATATTTAGAATCTAAATTAATATGGTTGACTTTTTAATTTTCATAGGCATACCAAAATTAAGGAGAAAACATGTAGGGGGGTTTAATTTGGATATCCGATATATCTTATTCAATTTAGTTAAATATGGTTTAAATTGGTTATATGACTACCATAAAAAACTTATGGAAACCGAAAGTAAGGCAAATCTTGATTGTAATCAAGAATAAATGCTGCATATTTTTCTATAAAGCATGTTTCAAAATAAAAAATGTTTAAATAATCAGATAAATATGGATCAAATTTATAATGTTACTATAAAAATATTATTAAATTATGTAATTACAATTTATAATATGTAGTTTTTCATAATGTAGATTGTATTCGTTTTATTTATAGTAATTACAATTAAATGTTCAAATAATTCAAATTGGTATAAAATTAATCAGCATTGCCATGCATAATTGACCAAATCATATAAATTGATGACGTCTCTTTTTTTCTTGCATCAGTGAGAATATTCCAAAATAATTAAATTTTAAAACATATAATCTATATATAACAATTCATGAACCATATCCAATTATTACCATATATTAAATTTACCATATATTAAGTATTCGAATTGAATGGTATTATATTATGACATATATATGATGGTAGTTTCCTTCAAAGTTGTTCCTACACCCTTATAAATAGTTGACAATTGTGAGATGTCATTACAATCAAACCCAGATTGTAAATTCTCTCTTGTTTTTTTTGAATTCAACCACAAAAAAAATATATGGCTTCATTTATTATACTCATGCACGATTAAACATGAGGAAACCTATGTGACTATGTAACTTAGGTTGGTCCGCATATATGAAAGGTCATTATACAATCACAAAAATCAAGTGTTGAATCTAGAAAATCACAAAAATCAAGTGTTGAATCTAGAATGTGTTTTTCACGATAGCGTGGTAAGATTTTATTTTCTTTTCTACATCATTTATATTTTTTATAACAATATAAAGTGTTGTTACTAATAGTTTTAATATAGAATATCAACCTGGGTTATTTCATTATATCAAAGATAATGAACCCATTTTTCACATTATTCACATAACAATTTTAATTTTGCAGTTTATATACATATGTTATAAACTTCGAATTAAAAAATCATATGATTTTTTTTATTATATAAGCATTGAACATACTTTATATCTATTTGGAAGTAAACTGAGATTCAAGGTTATTATATCCATTTTATTTATTTATTTTATCTTATTTAATTCAAATACTTGCAGAAAATTTGAATCCCACGGAAATAACATTTCAGAAATTAGATGCAAAAAATGATTTGCAAGGCCCACCAAAAAGAAAATTCCTAGATTACTCGACCGGTAATAACACAAATAGTTATTAATAATATCTCAAAAAATAATTTTTATTTACATCAAATTTCTATGGTTCGACACAACAAACCTAATATGATCCAACACAACTCATTTCATATGATCCGACACAACACACATCGTGCATCGCACGGACAAAGCACTAGTTAAATTAAAGATATACGTCAATAGAACAGAGACATTTATATAAAAATAAATTGTCCATATTTATTTACTGACAACGTACACTAATTCTTTGGATTGCGTTATAAATTAAGTTTTTCTGTGTTTAACAATTTAAATACTAAATTTAATATATCGAGAAAATTGATTGGCATATATATGTCAGCCTTGTATATTAAAATAATATTTTATTCAAAATGTCAAAATATATAATAATTTTGTCGCACTCACAATATCATCCAGGATGTCTTACAAATTATTCTTTAGCAAAGCTGCAAAGTTCCTCTTATCCATTTTTTTCTTCTATCAAAAGAGTGAAAGAATACATCTAGGATCAATTAGTGGTGGTAATTCGAGTCGTGTTCGGCTTCAATGGTCATGTCGAAACACGATGATTACACCAATTTGGCCAACCCGAACACAACCTGAATAACTAAATGGGTCAGATTGGTTAACCCGAACACGACCTATTTAATACATGAGTAATCCGAACACGACCCGAAATGACCTATATAATTTTTTAGCCTTGAATAAACCATCTATTTATTATGATAAAATTGGGATTTTAAGTTAATTTACATTTAGAATATTAAAAACATAAAGAATTACAATCAAACTATACAAATAGTAATTTGCCCTTCATAATAGGCTTATCTGATTAGGCCTCCAAGGAACGTGAACAAACTCCAAATAAGTTGCACTCCTACAATAAGTTAAAATTAAAAAAAAAAACACAATTAAGGTTCATGAGAAACCAATACCAAAGTAGAATTGATTAGAATTTTCTTCTTCAAAGGAGTTAAACGGATTCAATGGGTCATTAATGGTTAACTGGCCGAAAGTGACCCATTTATTATTTGGGGTAAATTGGATCGAACACGATTATGACCCGAATAATAAATGGATCGATCTTAACTTATTTCGTGTTAGGTTTGGGTCATATTTTCGTGTCATATCGAGGATTGTCATCCCTATAATATGAATTAGTAGATTGTCCTACCGATTATTCTTTAGCAACAGAGTGAAGGAATGTAGGTTGTCCTACCAATTATTCTCAAGCGTAGCCAAGGAGTGAAGCAAGGCATTTGAGGCCAATTATTGGAATATTGCCTTAACAAGTATTCTTTATCAAAGGCTGTCTTCCAAATTCCTCTTTCGCAAAAGCTATCTTACAAATTCTTCTCTACCACTAGCAAAAGAGTGAAGACATCTGAAATCACTATGTAGATTAATCAAATAGTTAATGCTTTATTTCAAAATCAACTAATCAAAATGATTCTTTCAACTAATTTAATCTTTTAATAATACAATCACTTAAGTTGCTCAATTACTTTTATCAAAACATATAATTAATTAATATATTTTATATAAAAAGTGTAAATATAAAATTTGGTATCATTAATATTCAACATACACTAAAAAAGATTCATTTTATTAAGGACAATTTTGTCCAAAGTATTATTTAAATCGATTGTTATCTTGATTAGATCAAAATTAAATACTGTAAAGGTTGTGCAAATTAAAAAGTGACCAACTTTACCATAATTTTAATTATATTTATTAATGGTATATATGCGCCGCCTATATATATGAAGGCATGCAGTGAGTAATTAAATGTCGGACCAAAGAAATAATAGCTA
Source organism: Rehmannia glutinosa (assembly GCA_016081115.2). Lineage (NCBI taxonomy): Eukaryota > Viridiplantae > Streptophyta > Magnoliopsida > Lamiales > Orobanchaceae > Rehmannia > Rehmannia glutinosa. Next base: position 72,669 of record JABTTQ020000725.1, read on the forward strand.
AGATTCTTTGCAATTTTTTTCTCAAAAGAGTTCATCAAGGGAAAAAAATAAAATTATAAAAATGGTGGATTCTCTTGCAACAACAGCTCTTGAAACACTTCGAGATTTGCTGATTGAAGAAGCCAAGTTTTTATATGGTGTGAGTGGTCGAGTGGAGCAAGTTCAAAGGGACCTCAAAACCATGCACAGTTTCTTGAAGGATGCTGACAAATGGTCCGACAGGTACGAATTTCAAATATATTATGTAATATTATTAAAAAGAGTTAATAGTGTTTTATAATTTTATTAGTGTGATATAAGTTTTAAAAAAATTCACAATAATTAGGTTACAACAACAAAAAAATGTTCTTACTAATTATTTTTGATGTAGTTTAATTTGTAATTATATATATTTTGTGTCCCACTATAAAAAAATTGTGGAAATGGTACAAAATAACCATTTATAAAATGTAAAGATGAAAAATAACCATCTTTTGTAGATACATCTTTTTAGTATTTTGGGCGTAAAATGACATTCAATCACTTTTAACATACTTGTTTGATATTTGAATTATTTTTCTCTTTCACTTATCTCTATGTATCATCTTACTATTTCTTTCAAACTTTTATTGAAAAATCGAACCTGTATTTTTGTTTTTAAATATGCAATATGGGTGTTGAATTATAGATATCGAAAAGATAATTGATTTGATATACTATACATGCAAAACAGATTTAAAACAAAAAAGTTATGTGAATTCAAATTTTTTTGGTGAAAAACAAAATAACTTGTTATAATAAGTGAAAGAAGATTGAACAATAACTCGAGTTATTGCTGGTTTGACTAACGCCTACTATCTATTGTTGAAAACTCAATATCGATTAATCATAACTCGATATCGAGTTATGTAACTGGATATCCCAATTATTGGGTATCCAGTTACATTTAACTCGATATACGTATTATATCATTATCTTCACATTTCTTCACATTACTCGATATCGAGATACAGTAACTCAATTTTAAGTTACACATGTAACTCGCCAGCCATTGTCTTCTTCCCCTCTCTCACTTTCCGCCATTAACAACATCCCCTAAGCTCCCCACCAACACAAAATCCACTATAAAACCCTAGAATTTCTACGAAAGCTACAAATAATCCTAACCTAAAACAACTATAAACTAAACAAATCAACAAAAAAATATGAAATTAACACAAAAGGGGAAAAGGAGATTACCCTAGAATTTTGAGTGTTTGGTATGTTTGGATTTGTTGTAACTCGAAAATGGGGGGCTTAAACTACTAAAGGGCAATTATGTCATTTTGCACCCCAAAATGACTAAGAAAGATGTGTTTGAAAAAGATGGCTAAAACAGATTTTTAATTGGCCAAAAAGGCTAAAAAGTAAAAAATTCATCGATTCATCCCAGGTACGATCCTGCTAGTCTACGCAATTGGGTCGCCAACCTCATAGATCTCGCCTCTACGGCGGAGAATGTTCTCGAGAAATACGTTGTTCAAGTTACATCAATCAGAGAAAGTAGAAACCTGAAAAAAAAGCTCAAAAGGTTTGCATGCATCTTTAGTGAGTGCTACGCTATCCACCAAGTTGGAAAAGAAACCGAAGCCATCAAATCCCGCCTCACGGATCTCATCGCAAGGTTAGAATCCATGACACAAGTAGAAAGCTCGTCTAGCTCAGCACACGATCAACAACAACAACAACATTACTTGTTGAGGCTAACGTACGCGCATGAGGTCGAAGAACATTTCGTCGGTATGGAGAATGACATAGCTCGATTATTATCTCTTGTAGAAGATGACATACGTCCATCGAACAGAGTTATTTCAATATGCGGAATGGGTGGTATTGGTAAGACTACTCTTGCACGGAAAATTTACCAGCACCAAGACCTGCAACGTGGATTTGAAGCACGTGCTTGGGTTTGTGTAACAGAAACATTTCAAGCCAAAAATGTGTTGAGCCAAATTTTGAGGCAAATTCTTCCGAATGAAAAGAAGGAGCAAATCAGAAACATGGAACAACAAGAATTGGTGGAGGAACTTCACAATTTTCAGGTGGGGAAAAGATGTTTGATTGTGTTGGATGATATTTGGGAAACGGATCATTGGGACATATTAAAGCCAGCTTTTCCAATTGCGGGGCAAAATTGTAAAGTTTTGATGACCACTCGTAATGAGAAAATTGCATCTCAAGAATATTGTGTTTATAGACTCGGTTGTCTGACTGTAGATCAAGGTTGGGAGTTACTTCAAAAAATAGCACTTCCCATAGATCTTGCACCTGGTATGTTTCTCATACATAATTTCATCCATATATATACTGGAAAACCTTTAATTTCATTCCGCCCCAAAATTATACTATTATTTTATAGATGATTTATTCTATGACCTCTCTATTCGATCTATTAATCTATGATTTATGTATGATCTATCTATTCTATGATAGTTTTAAAGTGTGAATGTTTCTACTAAAATTTAAAATGCCTATTATGTCCGTAGCTAATATAAGTATAAATCAAATATATAATTCAATGAATATGTGTATATATATGATGAATATTTTGCAACACACATGTTTCCTTTTTCCAAAATACGCGTGTTTTTACTAAAATTATATGAATAATGTGAAACACACATGTCATTTTCTTATTTTTAAATTATATAAATCACGTACAATGCACATGTTTTATACCAAGTAATATATACATTGGTAAAATTATATTAATATTTATTTTTATTATAAATTATTATATTTAAGTGTCCTTACTAGTTTACTTAAATGTATTTTTGTTTTTGTTTCTACTTTCGATTAAAGAAAAATAACAGTAATGTTTATATATGTACAAAGATAAGGATAATTGCAATTTTAGTCCTATAATTGTAGTGGTGTAGCGATAATTTCTCTTGTTGAAATCACGATTTGCACAAAAGTTCCATAAGTTTCAAAGTTTTCTTGATTCCAGTCCTTTGATCGCTGAAAGCTGGTAAAATTTACTGTAAAAATCCTCATGGCCACAATTCTAGGCAAACCCACTGGTGTTGAAACTGATTTTTCTTGTGTGGACATTCTCAAGTGCAACACACGTCGATTGTGAAAAAAATTACTTGGAGAATGTTCACATTTGCGAAATCGACTTCCACATCATTGGATTTGATTGGAAATGTGGACCCATGGACATTTTGCGATAAATTTTCAATTTCTGGCGACAAAAAATCTAAAATTTAGAGGCTTTTTCTTTTTTTTTTTAAATTACAAGATTTTTGTTGCGAAGCGTGATTTTTACATGACCATTTGCTAGCGCCCTAGAGCATTATGACTAAACTTGCAATTTAGCACTAAAGTAAAGTTACAATAAGTAACTTGATTTTCATGAATGAAAGCCAGCTTTATCATGCTGGTACTAACCTTGATTATATAATTAGGCACTTTGGTCTCAAACCTTTAATTTCTTCATGTACTTGAATGTTTGAAAGTAGTCTTATATATTATGTTCACTCTCCCATCCCTGCAGTGCTTAAAACTGAACTATGGCGCCTAAAAGCTATTGGAAGACAAATGATCCAAAAATGCGGTTGCCTACCACTTGCAATTAAAGTTCTTGGAGGGATTTTGCGCCTAAAACAAACATCGGGCGAGTGGGAAAGAGTCAGTGAAAACATTGATTCACATTTGAAGCATGGAGAAGGTGTTGGAAGCAATACAAGAATACAACAGGTTTTAGACTTGAGCTACAATGTCTTACCTTATTATTTAAAATCATGTTTCCTCTATTTAGGATGTTTTCCTGAGGACCAAGAAATATATACCGAAAGATTGTACTTATTGTGGATGGCAGAAGGCCTAATTTCTTACCAAGATAAAGGGAGTAATGAAACTCTGAGAGATGTGGCCGAACGATATTTGAGTGAACTTGCACTTAGATGTATGGTTCAAGTGCAAATGGATGAGTTATTCGCTCCGTATAATAAGTTTAAATCCTGTCGCCTTCATGATCTGATGCACGACCTTTGCTTATCCAAGGGAGAAGAAACAGGGTTCGTTAAACTCATTGATTCTGGCAAAAACAAAAACTATATTGTTCCGACTGAGGATACTGTAAAAAGATTAACTGTCATCCATTTTGATGGAGATGCGGATTACTTAGACAAAAGAGATAAACTTAAAGGCCTCAGATCTCTTGTACTCCTCAACGAACATTCAGATAGATGGTCAACAGTTGGTCTTAATAACAACACCACAATTTTCAGCAAGTTAAAGTTTCTCAGAATTCTTGTATTGGAGAATTATAGATTTAAAGACAGAAAGCTACCTAGTGAGGTAGGCAAGTTGATCCATCTGAGATACTTGAGTTTGTTTAGGAGTAATGTTGATATGTTGCCTTCATCTGTATGCAACTTGCCGTATCTGCATACCTTAGATTTGAGGGTATGGGCGAGAATCGAATTGCCTGACGCCTTTCGTAAGATGAAAAGATTGAGGCATCTATTTCTCCACAAATTTAAAGGTGAATTGGTATGGGATGAGTTGAAAGAGTTGGAGACGTTGCAAGGACTCGTTTGTCGTTGGGGTTTTGGAGCGGATATATCCAAATTGACAAATCTTCGATATTTGAGCGCTCGTGTTTATGATACTCGTAGTCTTTCGATGATCGTGGATCACATGAGCAACAACCAAAGCCTATTGTGCGAGACGTGCCTTGAACTTCACTATAGTGATTTCGGGAGTGAGGAAGATTCGAATGTTTTTAGGAAGATGTTGATGAGTCAATCGCTCATCAGCTTGCGGCTGCATTATGGTAGTGGGTGCCGTTTTCCATGCTACGAATCGGGATATGTAGGAATTTGGTCGATTTGGCAATTTTCAATTCTGACATTGAGGGAGATGTAATGAAAGTACTGGGGAAGTTTCCGATGTTAAAATCCCTCTGGTTGTACGGGAAAATGAAGCTGGTCGACGCCAAAATGGTTTGTAGTGAAAATTCATTCCACAACTCAAGATTCTTAAGCTCGAGAAGTTGCCCAACTTAGAGAGATGGGTGGTGGAAAAAGGATCAATGCCCAATCTTTGTCAGTTACATATTATTGATTGTCAGAAATTGGAGAGGATTCCAGATCATGTGTTGAGATCCATCACTACCCTTCAAGAACTGGAAACTTTACGCATGCCCAAGAAGTTCAACGACAGGTTACGTGGTTATGGACAAGATTATAACAAAGTGCGTCACATACCATTAATTAGACTACGGGACGCCTTGGATCTACGCTATCTATGAAAATGTGAATGGCTTTGAAAGGTTTGTTGAAACTTTTGATTAGAGAAAATTTGTGAGACCCCACATTTGGATGACGATGTAAATATCAAATGATAAATATTTGAGTTATTTGGAAATAAATAAAATTGATTTATTAAAATAATTTATTATACCTGGGTCCTTTTGTGAAATATGTATTGCAGTTAATGGTAGAAAGGATCATTAAAGAGGAAATTATTGAAAATCGAGGAACGAATAAATTGTTGAGATTTAGTTAGTTTTGTTTTTTTTGTAAGAATTATGCAAGATCAACTAGTTACAATAGCATATACGTATTTAGGACCTTAGGATTGTTTAATTAATTGTTAATTACAATTTTATCTATTTGGAATAATTAAAATTTCAGAGACAATTCACACGACTCGACTGTGTCATTTCACACGACCGTGTGAACTGTTTGGAGCAAAAACAGAGAGCAAAACCATTCACACGGCGGACCATGTGAAATCATATGGCGGTGTGATTTTTTGATTCCTATTCCCGTCAGAACTCTACCAGTCATCTCTCAAAGCACCTATAAAGGGGACCAAAGCCATGGACGAAAATATCATCTCATAACACAGGGAATACACCAAAATACACTAGAGTTACACCAATCAACAATCTTCTGAGAGAGGAGGACAATTCTATGAAGAGCACCGGCCACAACGTCTTTCACATCTGTGGAAGCACAAGGGTTTGAAGGCTTGGAAGGACGACCCATCCTGACAAGAATAATTCTTTTTTTCTTAGTTTAGATCTCTTGTTTGTACTTAAACGACGTCAAACTATTTGATTTCAACTTTGTCTATGAATTTGTTATCAAATATGTTGGGCTAATCATTATGATCCTCAGGCATAATCAAAACTGTGGATTCATGTTAAATTTTTATTGATTGTTTTCTTAATTGATTTATGTGTTCTATTATATAAATTCGAATGCTTAATTCTTATAGATTATTTGGCTAATAATTTTTATGTCATATTTGTTAGTCCAGAATCTGGGTGGTGAGTTCTAACAAACGAAAATCGAGTTCAAACATAAATGGGTGTAACGTATCAGGAAACCTACAACTGTTTATGAGGAATACTTCAATTCAAAGGTCTGGGAGTTAATAATAGTTCTAACGTATGGAGAGATCTAACAATTGTTATTAATCAACTGTATATATGCCAGCCATGAGGGGGAATAAACTAATGTTTAGGAATTGAACCCATAGAAACATATAGACTAGTTTTGATAAACATTAATTGGATTTAATTCCGAAGAAACATGTTGAGATTATGTGCCTAGGGTTGCTTTCGTATTTGTTGAAAAGACTTGTGGAGTTCGGGTTTTTACAAATTTACTTATTTTATTTTTATTTGTTAATTTAGGATTATATTAGATAATAAAACTTGTGATTTTTCGGTCGCTTCAACTATAGCCTAAGGATTTCGTATTCAATCCGTGAGGAATATGACATTGCTCGCCATTATCTGCTAGCTACATTGTATACTTGCAGTATAGTGAAAATATTTTCACGATAAAATTTTTGGCAGATTCTTAGGAGATTGAAAGATTTAACTTAGATATAGTAATAAATAGTTTAATTTTTTTTTATTTTTTTATTTGTTAATAAATTTTATTGCTTTGGTTCTAATATTATTTTTGTTCAGTGCAGATGTGCATGATCACGCGTTCCATATATGCCCGCCAATACCCATTGATTTAGAAATCTAAATGACAACGAAACAATTAAGAAAAAGATCTAAAGCAATGGTAGATGGGACTAATCAGAATATTGTGAATAACAGAAACAATTGACCTATATAACCCATTTGATATTATAGTGACATATCATTTTAATATTTTGTGATATTTTAGTTGGCTATATGATGATGGAAAAATTATTAGATGCATATTTTAGTAATTTTTTAACATTTATTGTATTTTTATTTGTAAATTTGGTTTTTTCTCCATTTCTTTAATTTTTTTCGTGTCAACTTTAAATTTTATAGGTTTTTCGTGTTGTGTCGTGTTACCCGTGTCATAAATGGGTCGTTTTCATGTCGTGTATCTTGATATGAATAATTACGGGTCGTGTTCGTATTTGTGTTAGACTTATAATATATGTGTCAGAACACGACCCGCGAATGCAAAACACGACACGATTGACACTCCTAGAGGAACGCCTACCTAGGATAGACCAACGGAATCAGATAGAGGAAAGGCCCACGAGCAGGGGAGTTAGGGACTAATTCCAACCGTAAGTTAGTCAAAGGCATGGTGGCGTGGCCCATCTGCCGTTCAATGCAAACAATTTTGAACAAAAGCCTGCATTGATCCAAATGTTTTCACAAAACCAGTTTGGGGGAAAACCCTTGAGGATCTAAACGCGCATCTATCGCAATTCTTAGAAATCTGCAATACGGTTAAGATGAATGATGTTTCTGAGGATATTATTCAATGCCACCTTTTTACATTCTCTCTACACGATAAAGCTACGGGATGGTTATGCTCTTTGACCTCACCTGTAGCTAGAGCTATCAAAATGACCGGGTCTGGCCAGCGTGACCCAATCCAACGGGCCAATGAGTGAAAATGGGTTGGGCCGGGTCAAATTTTGGTCGGGCATCTGATTTTTGAGCCCAACCAACCCACCACGGGCCATCGGGCTAACCGGCCAAATTGGCCCGAATTTCAAAAAATTAAAGAAGAGAATAAATAACATTGTTTAGCTCATTTAAATAAAAATTAGCCGATATTCGGATTGTAAGAAATGTTATCTAATAATAATCCTTAATGTCATCAAATCTAAAATCATAGCAATGGCAAGTCCAAGTTTTTTAATAATCAATATTCGATACCATCACAAATAGGAGAAAGATTTGCAGTCAGCTCATGTCTCACCAATCTTGCATGTGTACAGTAGCATTATTCATTAAACATATTTAACATATATATATATACACTAGAATAACACCCGTGTGTTACACGGGATTTGTCTAAAAATAAATTTTTTGTGTCACCAATTTAAAAGATAGTTCAGATAGAATCTTGATTTTTAGATTATTTTTATCTCTTAAAATTGTTATCTTTCAAATTAAAAATATATATTCTAAACTAACATAATGTTTCTCAAAAAATATCTTCGGATAGATTTGATTTTTCCAAACTAATTGTGAAAAAATCCTTTATTTTTTGGATTATATTTTATCTTCCATAATCTTGGTTAAATTTGTTATCTTTTCAATTTGTTATATTTTAATTTTGTACATAAAATTGTCACATAGATAAATGTGAAGTTTTCCTATGGAATTGGGAGGATGGGACAAATGTCTAAAATTAATAAGGTGATAACTTTTGTCCACTTGTTTTTTCTTTTAGTATATATGTGATGCCCCGAATTTTCACGACGTGAGATACGACGTTATGCAGTGATTTATTTATTTGGTTTAGTAACACGAACTGTTATTAATAAAATACGACCCAACTTTTAATCATTTCTTCCAACGTCAATTACGTCTTCCTCATTTTCGAGCTTAACAATTTTAGATTTTCCTCTAGTATTAATACTTGATCGAATGACTACGACTTTAGAAATATTGGACCCTCGATAAATTAGGAGTATAATCCAATCCCTATCCAAATATTTCATCTTATTCTATAATTCATCCCAACCAACTTCCAATTTACTTTTGGAATACATATTCTTATTTCACATTTTTATTTTATATTACTAAATATTTAATTATGGATATTTATACATTTTATTTTTTTCCTCAATTTTATAAAAGAAAAGAAAAACCATATATTTTTCTAATTTTGAAATTATCACCGTAAATGGGGAAAGTAACTCATTTTTTCTTCTACCACTATTTTTATCATTTTGTATCACCCAACTAGTTAATTATTGGAAAATCAAATATAAAAATTTGATGTTTCTCCCTTAAAAAAATCGATCAAGGGAATAAAATGGGGAGATGATTTTACTTTTCCTTTTTCAAAGCCTACAACATTTAAAAAAAAAAACTATACCTAACAATTCCACTGACCTAAATAATTGCCACAATGAAAAATGATTCCCCTACTATAGCCAACTTTCGGCCATCACTTTTTCTTTAGGGGGAATCAAACATTTTTTCTCTAATCCTACAAAATACTTACCCCACCAATCCTATTACATAAATTAACAATCAAAAAGCAAATAAAAAAAATGTATAGTCATCCTCCTACTACAAATCGGTCACAAGCCTTTTAGGGGCTAATCAACTTGTTAATTTTTTTTAATCCTCCCAACAATCTTGATCTATTATTAAAAAAAATTGGTTTATGTGTGTGTATGGAGTACACGGCCATTGGCCAAAAACAAGAGCACATGATTCATTATTTGTTCTATCACTCTCTTTTCTCTCTCCCATTTCATCCTAACACTTGAACAAACCTTCTCTCCAAAAACACAATACAAAACTCATCCATTCTCAAGAGCTAATTAAAAGACCGAAAATACAAGGAAATAGGTAAGAAAAATTTGTCTTCTATTTTTCATCATTCTCAAGCTTCAACTCCAACCTTCATCTTCCTAACTTGAAGCACAATTCTTTCTTAAAAACTTTCTTAGGACCGTGAGATACTAGTTGTGGAGGAGAAGAGAAGACACCTTGATGTTAAGTGGAGATTTTGAGACTTTAACCTAGTTTTAAGATTTGATGAAGGTAATGGTCATTTTGGTTTTATTCACAATATTTTTTTAGACCTAAAATATGGAAAAATATGGTTTTAGGGACTGACCTAAGGGGTTCGATCTTGTTAATGAGAGCTTGAAGAAGAAAGTCCATTTTAGAGACCCCTACCACCACTACATGAAGAACCTTAAGGTGGGTGGAAAAATCCTTTCAACTTCTAGGTGTTTTAAATTGAAAATATGCATGTAGTATTTTGCTCAAAAATGCGATTTAACGAAAAATAGGGCATACATGCACACTTTATTGTTATACTTGATGAAATTTTGTATGAGAAGGATATGTATGTGTATGACTCTTGAAATCTATGTTTTGAATGATTTATAACCTGTACAAGTCGAGCATAATTGATTAAATTTCAACTTTTGGACTTAAAATGCAAAAATGAAAAGTTGGTGGACTTAATTGCAAGAAAATAAAACTTAAGGGACCCCTCAGTAATTTTCGATATTTGGGACTGAACTCAGGTTCAAAATTATGTTTTGACATTTTAATAAAGTTTTAAGAGTTTGTAGATAAATAAAATCAACCATTAAAAGCCCAAGGACTAGATTGTAAAATTTGAGAAGTTTAAGGGCTATTTTGCAAATTTCGAAACTGTACAAGACCCTAATTTTAAAATTTGAAATTTTAACTCTTAAGGACTGGAAATAACATATTTTAAGTGTATTCCAAAAATCCAAGTGTTTAGAGCTTGGAAAGTAATTTTATAAAAATTGAGGGACCAAATTGTAAAAGATTAAACTTGAGGACCAAAATACAATTTCCAGGACTTATGCAGTCCATGCACCTGGAAATACTAATTTAACTATAATATAATTATATCTTAGACCCAAGGTTCAAATTTCATAACAATTGGACCCTAAAAGCCTTAAAGACAATTATTTCAAAATGGGACAAAAATGAAATTATTTTGTCCCAATAAAACCCTAAAACTGCTTTTGTCCCAATACCCTACTAACCATAGTGATATTTTTCAACTGGAATCACATTGCCCTTCCGGTTTGTGAGTTCCAATTATTTTAAACTTAGAGCCCGAAATGGCAATTTTAACAAATTTGGGGCTAATATGAGAACTTTATAAAAACTTGACCTCAAAATTCAAAAAACCTGAATCTCTAAACAATTTGGAGAATTTAGGAACTGACCTCATATCTTTCAAAGTTGGGATATTTATTTATTCAATTTGTAACCCCAAAAGTATTGGTTTTTACAAATCGGGGCTAAATTATCAAATTTCTTTTTATCAAGGATCTAACTCAAATTATTTTTCTTTTACTAAAACAGCTCTGGACCCTCTGACTTCAATTCTTAATTAAAATATTTTATTTTCTCAAAAACTTCTTGACTTATCGGACCGCCTTGACCGATTAATACCGATCGCGGGTCGACTTCCTCGTTTTGCGATTTGAATCTATAATGGGACTTATGTTCCACCTAATATTTCAAGATATCGAAGATTGTTTATCCTCCCGATAATCATCATCATCCAAATAACTCCACCAACGCCATAATTACCTTACGCAAATTTTTGAAAACTTTTCATGAATCGCTTCCCAATCAATATACTTTCATTGCTGGTTGACTACCCGAACGTGTATTTAATTTAGTGTCCGAGTCAACTTGGTGTGTCGAGCTCACGTCGGAATGGATACGTCGGGGATGGAACCCGGCTGGCTCATTTGCTATTCCACTCTTTTTCGCCCCATCGCCCTAATCCCACAACCGAGGGACGGAGTTTGTCCAAAGGAAGCGGGTCGTAGTACTTGAGGTATAATCATGATTATGACGATCCGAGCCTTGCTAGCTCCACTGTGGATTTTGTCTTTGCCTACGGAGCGATAAGGTGATGTGGTCTTGGACCATCTTACTCGGGAGTTACAATGAAGATCGAAGGAATCATTGCCCGATCCACACGATTCGAGTTAATCGGGTCCGTTTGGTTGGCGCTACAAATCCGTGACGCAAATCGCTACTTGTATGCATAGGTTGGCGCTACAAATCCGCACGCAACCGCTTACTTGTCTTGCATAAGATTGGCGTTACAAATCCCACGCAGATCCTCCTGCTTGAACCATAGTACTGCGTGACCACGAATCGTTTTCTAAATCGTATAAGTATATTACATAAATATATTTATCATGACGCTTGTGGATGCGTGTGAAATCATGCATCATCATCTCTCACGCGTTTTCATACGACTAATTTCTCGCATTAACTATATATCGCCACACTTGCACACGATCACCCCATCCACCGAGATCTCTGTCTCACCCCCTCCCGTTTTCTAACCTTAGAAGATGACTTTGTCGAAGTTTGAACCCGCCTTGGATTGAACTCTCGAGCTCCGCCCGTTGGACTCATTTCCTATCGTAATCTATGTTCTTTGGACTATTTTCTTTTTTTTCGATGTTGGACTCTTTTAATTCCTTTGAAATTCTCGGGATTTGTAATTTATGGGCGTAGGACCCATTTGACACTTAAGCTGTGATATGAGGTGTACTTTATTCCTATTTCTGGACTGTAAGCTATTAAGTTGTTGGGATGTAATTATAATCATGTTGTACTTGTAGTTTTTCCGCTGCTTTAGACCTTGTTTCACTTGGGATTATTGCATCGTTTTTCTAGAATGTTGGGTTTTACATTGTTTAAGTGATTGATCATTGTCGCATCACATTTGGGACGTGATGATTATGGTATCGAGCTCGGCTAGTAAGAAGGAAACTTACACGGGCTACCCTAGGATAGGTTCCTCCGCTTGGATTGGGTACCACTACTAGATGACTTAAGTTGAATCTTGAACGACCTTTTGAATCCTTTTGGGTTTTCATAGTGTTAAAATACTCGGATATCCCTCGGTTTGGACATTAGGTGATTTAGAAATTTCTTGATTTAGATGTTATAATGTCATGATATAATGAGACTTGAAAGATATAAGGTCATCACTTGACAAAGTATATGATTTGATTATATGACACTTTATGGAATCTAGATGTCTAACGATATTACTTTGGAGAATGATAGTGTGGGAATCATCGACTATGATTTTGCCGATGGTAGTGCCATTGCGTTATTTATTCACAAATCTTTGTATAAGCTTAAGTAAGGAAATTTGACATGTGTTTTTGGGTATCACGGATAAGATACATTAAGGATGTGAATATTATAAGACCTCGAATGGATGTCGCCACATAGTATTTTGTAAGTATAATGTCCGAGTTACGAACTATTTTGGATGACGATTATCTAGGATTATTGTGACTATTATTGTGATTGAGACAATTTATCCGATATTTGAATTGATTGATTAATTAAGTTGGTTGATTTGTGACTTAGTTGTCGATTATTTAAATATTGATTAACTAATGATGGAATGGACATTCGTACCTTATATGAGGTATTTAAGAAGCGTGACTTTATCTGGAATAATGAAAGTCCTTATGGATATGGGAAATTTAAATTGCTATCAGAATTTTAGTATGAGCAATTCCTATGATTACCTTTGGAACTGACTTATTAATGATTGTTGAGGTATCGGCTGTTATATGTTGATGGGTGGAGATTTTAGGTTGAACTTGCACTTTTAGCGATGAAATTTACTACCAATTGTTCGAGGAAATATACGACGATATGAATAGGTGTCGACTATTTAGTTAAATCAACTCTATTATAATGAGTATCACTTTCATAGGTAAATGAAATATTGACTAACTGTGACAAGCAAGGATATATTCCGGATTGGATTAGGAGAAGTATGTTTCGAGATAATAATTATGGGAATAGTACATTAGAATGAAATGTGGAGTAGAAATGATTAGTTAAGTGATAATCGAATAGTGGTGCAAATGTTATGGATCACATGAAAGGGATACTATGAATAGTGTGTATTACAAGGTGATGACAAGAAGTTTTGAGTTCCACTAAGGTTGTTAGAAATATTTTTGCAGAATGATTATTGGAAATTGACTGATGGGAACTTGGATCGAATATAAGCGCCTCTAGGCCCCCTAAGTTTTGATATTGAGGATGTGATAGATCTTTCATGAATAGATACAATAAGTATGAATCTCATCTAGAATTTCGAAGGAATTATTTCAGAAGAGAATTTGGGGACCAAATTCTTTTAAGGAGGGGTGAATGTGATGCCCCGAATTTTCACGACGTGAGATACGACATTATGCAGTGATTTATTTATTTGGTTTAGTAACATGAACTGTTATTAATAAAATACGACCCGACTTTTAATCATTTCTTCCAACGTCAATTACGTCTTCCTCATTTTCGAGCTTAACAATTTTAGATTTTCCTCTAGTATTAATACTTTATCGAATGACTACGACTTTAGAAATATTGGACCCTCGATAAATTAGGAGTATAATCCAATCCCTATCCAAATATTTCATCTTATTCTATAATTCATCCCAACCAACTTCCAATTTACTTTTGGAGTACATATTCTTATTTCACATTTTTATTTTATGTTTCTAAATATTTAATTATGGATATTTATACATTTTATTTTTTCCTCAATTTTATAAAAGAAAAGAAAAACCACATTTTTTTCTAATTTTGAAATTATCACTGTAAATGGGGAAAGTAACTCATTTTTTCTTCTACCACTATTTTTATCATTTTGTATCACCCAACTAGTTAATTATTGGAAAAAAAAATATAAAAATTTGATGTTTCTCCCTTAAAAAAATCGGTCAAGGGAATAAAATGGGGAGATGATTTTACTTTTTCAAAGCCTACAACATTTAAAAAAACAAAAACTATACCTAACAATTCCACTGACCTAAATAATTGCCACAATGAAAAATGATTCCCTACTATAGCCAACTTTCGGCCATCACTTTTTCTTTAGGGGGAATCAAACATTTTTTCTCTAATCCTATAACATACTTACCCCACCAATCCTATTACATAAATTAACAATCAAAAAGCAAATAAAAAAATGTATAGTCATCCTCCTACTACAAATCGGTCACAAGCCTTTTAGGGGCTAATCAACTTGTTAATTTTTTTTTAATCCTCCCAACAATCTTGATCTATTATTAAAAAAAATGGTTTATGTGTGTGTATGGAGTACACAGCCATTGGCCAAAAACAAGAGCACATGATTCATTATTTGTTCTATCACTCTCTTTTCTCTCTCCCATTCATCCTAACACTTGAACAGACCTTCTCTCCAAAAACACAATACAAAACTCATCCATTCTCAAGAGCTAATTAAAAGACCGAAAATACAAGGAAATAGGTAAGAAAAATTTGTCTTCTATTTTTCATCATTCTCAAGCTTCAACTCCAACCTTCATCTTCCTAACTTGAAGCACAATTCTTTCTTAAAAACTTTCTTAGGACCGTGAGATACTAGTGGTGGAGGAGAAGAGAAGACACCTTGATGTTAAGTGGAGATTTTGAGACTTTAACCTAGTTTCAAGATTTGATGAAGGTAATGGTCATTTTGATTTTATTCACAATATTTTTTTTAGACCTAAAATATGGAAAAATATGGTTTTAGGGGCTGACCTAAGGGGTTCGATCTTGTTAATGAGAGCTTGAAGAAGAAAGTCCATTTTAGAGACCCCTACCACAAACTACATGAAGAACCTTAAGGTGGGTGGAAAAATCCTTTCAACTTCTAGGTGTTTTAAATTGAAAATATGCATGTAGTATTTTGTTATTGAGCACTTGAGATATATATTATGTATTGCATGCTATTTTCTTGTATCAAGTTGGAAAAATGCTCAAGTGTTGCTCAAAAATGCGATTTAACGAAAAATAGGGCATACATGCACACTTTATTGTTATACTTGATGAAATTTTGTATGAGAAGGATATGTATGTGTATGACTCTTGAAATCTATGTTTTGAATGATTTATAACCTGTACAAGTCGAGCATAATTGATTAAATTTCAACTTTTGGACTTAAAATGCAAAAATGGAAAGTTGGTGGACTTAATTGCAAGAAAATAAAACTTAAGGGACCCCTCAGTAATTTTCGATTTTTGGGACTGAACTCATGTTCAAAATTATGTTTTGACATTTTAATAAAGTTTTAAGAGTTTGTAGATAAATAAAATCAACCCTTAAAAGCCCAAGGACTAGATTGTAAAATTTGAGAAGTTTAAGGGCTATTTTGCAAATTTCGAAACTGTACAAGACCCTAATTTTAAAATTTGAAATTTTAACTCTTAAGGACTGGAAATAACATATTTTAAGTGTATTCCAAAAATCCAAGTGTTTAGAGCTTGGAAAGTAATTTTATAAAAATTGAGGGACCAAATTGTAAAAGATTAAACTTGAGAACCAAAATACAATTTCCAGGACTTATGCAGTCCATGCACCTGAAATACTAATTTAACTATAATATAATTATATCTTGGACCCAAGGTTCAAATTTCATAACAATTGGACCCTAAAAGCCTTAAAGGCAATTATTTCAAAATGGGACAAAAATGAAATTTTTGAAAGTTAAAGGACCTAAACTTATTTATTTTTAATACTGCTTTTGTCCCAATATCTTACTAACCATAGTGATATTTTTCAACTGGAACCACATTAAAAGCCCTTTCGGTTTGTGAGTTCCAATTATTTTAAACTTAGAGCCCGAAATGACAATTTTAACAAATTTGGGGCCAATATGAGAATTTTATAAAAACTTGACCTCAAAATTCAAAAAACCTGAATCTCTAAACAATTTGGAGAATTTAGGAACTGACCTCATAATCTTTCAAGGTCGGAATATTTATTTATTCAATTTGTAACCCCAAAAGTATTGGTTTTTACAAAACGGGGCTAAATTGTAAAATTTCTTTTATCAAGGACCTAACTCAACTTCTGACTTCAATTCTTAATTAAAATATTTTATTTTCTCAAAAACTTCTTGACTTATTGGACCGCCTTGACCGATTAATACCGATCGCGGGGCGACTTCCTCGTTTTGCAATTTGAATATATAATGGGACTTATGTTCCACCTAATCTTTCAAGATATCGAAGATTGCTTATCCTCCCGATAATCATCTTCATCCAAATAACTCCACCAACGCCATAATTACCTTACGCAAATTTTTGAAAACTTTTCATGAACGCTTCCCGAATCAATATACTGATTTGCTGGTTGACTACCCGAACGTGTATTTAATTTCTTGCTGAGTCAACTTGGTGTGTCGAGCTCACGGTCGGAATGGATACGTCGGGGGATGGAACCGGGCGCTCGGCCGCTATTCCACTCTTCCGGTCCCCCATCGCCCTAATCCCGCAATCGAGGGATGGAGTTTGTCCAAGGAAGCGGTCGTAGTACTTGAGGTATAATCATGATTTTGACAAATCCGAGCCTTGCTAGCTCCCCTGTGGATTTTGTCTTTGCCTACGGAGCGATAAGGTGACAGGTCTTGGACCATTTTACTCGGGAGTTACAAGGAAGAACGAAGGAATCGCTCCGATCCACACGATTCTCGAGTTAATCGGACCCGTTTGGTTGGCGCTACAAATCGTGACGCAACCGCTACTTGTATTGCATAGGTTGGCGCTACAAATCCATACGCAACCGCTACTTGTCTTGCATAGGATTGGCGTTACAAACCGCATGATCCTCCCGATCGCTTGAACCATAGATTGCGTGACACTTTGTTTTCTTAAATCGTATAAGTATATTACATAAATATATTTATCATGACGCTTGTGGGATGCGTGTGAAATCATGCATCATCTCTCACGCGTTTTCATACGACTAATTTCTCGCATTAACTATATATCGCCACACTTGCACACGATCACCCCATCCACCGAGATCGTGTCTCACCCCCTCCTGTTTTCTAACCTTAGAAGATGACTTTGTCGAAGAAGCTGAACCTGCCTTGGATTGAACTCTCGAGCTCCGCCCGTTGGACTCATTTCCTATCGTTATCTATGTTGCTGGACTATTTTCTTTTATTTTACTGATGTTGGACTCTTTTAATTCCTTTGAAATTCTGGACTGTAATTTATGGGCGTAGGACTCATTTGACACTTAAGCTGTGATATGAGGTGTACTTTATTCCTATTTCTGGACTGTAAGCTATTAAGTTGTTGGGATGTAATTGTAATCATGTTGTACTTGTAGTTTTTCCGCTGCTTTAGACCTTGTTTCACTTGGGATTGTTGCATCGTTTTCTAGAATGTTGGGTTTACTTCTGTTTAAGTGATTGATCATTGTCGCGTCACATTTGGGGCGTGACAATATAGAGTAGATATCAAACAAGATACTAACAATTTAATATAAATATACAAGTATTACTTTTGTCTTATGTTTTCTTATATAGCGCATATATGATCTATGTGTTTTTCTCTTTTTAAGTAATCATTTTTTCATCTAAATTGGAGGTCTGTGGATGGATATGAAATTGCATTGCAGCCTGCAGGTTATATATTTGTAAGGGAGCATGTATTAGTTCAAAGAGGAAAAAGATCAATTTGGCACTTTGCAGTGGAAATGAGATAAAAATAATTGTTGTTGGTATACATAAATATATAAATGAAATTCATCATCATCAAAAGTCAGACTCTGCCCTTGGCAATTTGCATCTTTTTTAATTACAACTATATTTATTTTTTTAAATAATAAATATTACTGGGCCTATTTAGCCCAAAAAATCCGAGCTTTTTTGGCCCAAGCCCGTATAGGCCGTCGGGAATATCGGGCCGGGACATTTAGACCCAGGATTTTTTGGGCCTATGAAATTGAAGCCCAAGCCCACCTTAAAACCAGGTAGGTCGGCCGGCCCAAGGGGCCGGGCTAAATTTGACAGCTCTATCCGCAACAGATTGGGCTGAACTAGGTCAGTGATTTCTAGCTAAGTATTTTCCCCTAGTAAAACGCTGCAGTGGAAAAGTAAAATCCCCTATTTTAGGCAGTTAGATGCAGTGCCGCTATATGAAGCATGGAATAGGTTTAGAGAATTGTTAAGGAAGTGCCCTTAACACGGATATCCCGATTACCAACATGTACAACATTTCTATAATGGTTGGAGTGACCACATTAGAATTATTATAGATGTTGCATCTGGGGTTGCACTGCTAGGAAAATATCTGGATAAGGCACTAGAATTGATAGAGGAGATGGCAAACAATAGTTACCAGTGACCATCTGAGAGATCCAATGTCCGACGTGTGGCAGAGGTCTAAGATGATAAGATTGCCATGCTCATAGAACATGTATCCGTGCAAAGTATGAAACTGGATGCGATGCAGCAAGCGATCCTAGAGATCCTGTAGTCGCTGAAGAAGAGGCGAATTTTGTGGGACAACAAATGAACTTCAACAATAACTATAGAAACAATTAGACACTCATACATTACCATCGGGGGCTACGAAACCATGAAAACTTTTCTTATGCTAATAAATGTAAACGTTTTGACCACCTACGGGTTTTAATGAGGGTAATCAAGGCATATTAATGGGTCGAGCCAAATAGGCCTGAGTTGTTTTGGGCCTAAAAAATTAGGGTCCAAAATTGAATGCTTTAGTTGCGAGTAACCTATCAAATAGGTCAATTTGGGTCGGGGTTGGTTGGTGGTCGTCCCGAAGGGATAACAATGGATAGAGTACCCACTCATTTAATTAATGATATCCTTACTCGAACCCGATAATATTTATACTACCCGCACCCTTGATTAAGAAACTACACATGTTACCCATATCCATTTCAAATTCGTTTGCCTATTCCCGTATACTACACATACCCTCCCAAATTCCCATTTATTTTATATAACAATTTATAATTATATGAATATTTTAATGACTATTTAAACGAGCAACTACGAAAAACTAATTATTATATAAGAAAATATCTAATATGTTAAGTTCTTAATAAATATAACAATTATCCATTTTAATTTTGCAAGTTACTACATACTATCATCATTCATAACATAAATCAAAAGCAACACACACGTAAATACAAATGCAATCAATACATTCTTTAAAACTGCAGAATCAACACTAATACATCATTTAATTCATAAAACAATACCATACAATATGTAGTTCTATCAAGCTTGACAAAGATAAAAGATAGTTGACATGAACACAAATTCAAATAGAGTAACAACTTTGTATCTTTTTCGTACAAAATAAAAATCTATGTTGAGCTTCTAAGAAGAAATGTATCATGTTAGGTGAATAAAATAAGTTAAAGTTATTAAAAGATAAACGGGTTCCGATAGTGGGTATCCGAGGAGGTAAATTCGTATCCTACTCGCGTATACCTATCCTAAATCCTAAAAAGACTACCTATACCCATCCCATTTGGTAGTGGGGGGTAGGTACCTGTCTCACCTGTCTGCATTCCGCTTATCCCTAGTCCCAGTTCAAAGAGAAAAATTGGGCTGGGCTAGATTGGGCCGAAATTCCTCAGGGTCGCTATTTTGAGGTCGAAGCCTGACTTAATCCATAAAAATACACATGAAATGATGGGTTGGCCCAACTTTTCAGGCCAAATGGGCTGGGCCAAATATGCCCGATCTTTTTGGACCTCTAATTTTGCAGTCAAACGGGTCGGTTGGCCTGGCCCCATTGGGTTGATCCATTGGGCTGCGCAATTTTGACACCTCTAGTTGTGAGTGTCCACAATATACTACATTAACAATGGAGGTAGAGCGCAAGGATTGACCGATTAACGACTGCAAATCTGAGAAAACAATTGTCCGGATACATACCGAATGTGCATTTGGCCAATCGTTTTGTTTTTCGATGGGTGGAAATTGCAATTTTTATGACTTAAGAGTACAATGTGCGAAATACATGTTTTTCGATGCTGCAAAATGCAAATTACTCACTCGCACCCCATTTCAATTTCAACGTCTCTGAATACAACGAAGTTCAGACCTTTCATCTCTCTTCCCCAATTTTCTCCACTCCATTCATCCTCAACACCCACACTTTTTCTTCCTTCAACAAAAAAACAATTCCCCTTCCCCAATTTCCAACCCAGTTTCTCAGTTATTTTTCTCCATTGTTGGATTTTTGGGTTCTGGGTTTTTATTGTTTTTATGGTAACGGAAATAATCGGTGTATCATGGGTCAACAGACGTTGATCTACAGTTTTGTGGCGAGGGGGACGATGATATTGGCAGAGTACACAGAATTCACGGGGAATTTCAACTCAATTGCTTCGCAATGTTTGCAAAAACTGCCTGCTTCGAGTAACAGGTTCACTTACAATTGCGACGGACACACCTTCAATTACCTTGTGGAAAATGGATTCAGTATGCACTTATTTTTCAATTTTGTTTTTATTTCTCGATGTTTTGGGTGATTGATTTTTATTTTTCTTGTTATTGGGAAGCTGATTTTGGTTTGATCTGTTTGTTTTGACATCATTTTGTTGATTATGGGCGGCATTGGTTTCTTGTTTAGCTAATTTTTGTGCATAGGTTATGCGTTCTGATAAATTTGTGCTCAGGTTTGTTTGTGTTTGTTAAAATTAAATTAAAATTTGGGATCCATTGGTACGTTGTTTTTATAAATCAAATGGATGAGAAGTGGAATGAATGTATTGTTGTATGTATGAGATACTGCATGTTGCGGCGTAATACATGCACAAACATCAGGAATTAGATACTCGTAGTTAGTATCAGAATAATAACACAAATCTTCAATTTTACCCTGATTCTTCCAAGTTTAATTCCTTTAAGATGGAACACATTTCATCGATAAATATTAGTTGTCTCTTAACTTGTCTCCTTGAAACTTAATTGATCATGACAGATTAGTCAAATTTACTGCAAGAAAAAACCAATTTACCTACAGAAAAATATATAGGCTAGTATTAAGATAACTGTAAATTGTAGGTAAAATTGTAAAGTGTAGATAAAATCGTTGTAGGTAAATATTTACCAACAAAATCTAAACTATTTGTAAATACATACAATATTTTATTAGTAAATTTAAAAATTGTTGGTGATTTGTCAGTTGGTTGGTATAGTTTTGGGGAAAACAGTCTTTCTTATTTTGTCGTTATTCTGTAGATAAACTGTAAAATTTAGTGACAAAATCATTTTTGTCGGTAAATTATGTCGGTAAACTGGAAGATTTTTTTGTGGTGAAATGAAATAAGTCAACTTTATGGTTGAGTAAAACGAGTTAGTTCCTATTCTGCATTATCATTTATCTGAGAATGTGCAGTTTAGTGATGAACAAAATTGGGGAAAAGTTCCACTTGATGATCTTAGACACAGATTTATATATTGATTAAGCAATTGTTTTCTGACATTGTGCTAACTGTATCTATTTTACGCTGCATTTTGTAGCCTATTGTGTCGTTGCAGTTGATTCTGCTGGTCGGCAAATCCCAATTGCCTTTCTGGAGCGTATAAAGGACGAGTTTAACAAGAAATATGGAGGAGGCAAAGCTGCAACTGCAGGTCCGAATAGTCTCAAAAAAGAATTTGGGTAAATGCTGTTATTCATTTTGGTTGATTGTTTTTATTTTTTATTTTTTTGGGCATTCCCAAACTCTTTATGGTATTTGCAGCCCAAAACTGAAAGAGCAAATGCACTATTGTGCCAATCATCCCGAAGAAATTAGCAAACTTGCTAAAGTCAAGGCTCAGGTTTCTGAAGTAAAGGGTGTGATGATGGAAAACATTGAGAAGGTACATATATTTATTGTTCCTAGCCACCGAAAGCTTTGGCCTTGGTGGATATGTTTTCATGTCCAATTTCCAGTTTCTAGTGTTGGAAAGTGAACTTTTTAAAAGTTATTGGTTTTCATGTGAAAAATGTTAAGTTTTTTGGTTTATTGTCTGAATTTCTATGTCTTCAAATGAAAGTATGTTGGTTATAGTTTTTAAAGTATATTTTTGAACTAGATTTTCGTGATTGTATTGAAAATTTGTTTGGTTGGTTTTTGAAGTGTGTCATCTCATAGATTTGGGTGATTAAGGTGGGAAAGTGTTTGGTTGTGTTTCCAAAATCCAATTTCCATTGAAAAGTGAAAAGTGAAAATGACTTTATTTCCACTAAGAACTTCACTAAACAAACATAAACCTATTTTTCGGATTATATAGAAAATGGAAAATGGTATTTGAAAACACAACCAGACATATTTGTTTTTCCTGCTGCTCATTCATGATTGTTTATCATGTCATTTACTGTATTTTTCTGTTTATCAGGTTCTCGACCGAGGAGAGAAGATTGAACTGCTTGTTGACAAAACTGAGAATCTTCGATCGCAGGTTAGTTTGAAATTTTTTGGATGTATTCATCAATGTTTGAACTCCATGTAGTTTACATTACAGGAGAGCCTATTGCAACCCTCAAACTTTCTAAATTGTCACAAAAAATTTGTTTTTTCGGAAGAAATATTTACTCTTGTGGTCATGTTCCATGATGTACATGTTGATTTTACTATATCAATTATGTAATGGGATATGACTAAAGCAACTATCTCAACTCATTGCCGTCTCATCGTATTTTCCATGCAAGTGGAAAAACTTATGATGATGATGGTTTTGGAATTTCATCTCATTTCTCCTTCGTATGAAGGTTGCGTCAGGAAGGGCATCCGGCGTAAAACTTTGCCACTTTGCTTTTTGTGTGAATTTGTAGTGTTAACTAATTTTAGACAATTAATTGACACTATAAACTTCACACCACCGACCCCACATAGTGGGATAAGGTGCAGTTGACGACGACGACGAAATATTTACTCTTGAGCATTTCCTAACCCAGAATGCTGATGGTAAATGTAACATTTTCCATGAATACGAGGTAAAACTTGATTTAACATATTCCTACCCTTGGAATACAAATGAATGGAAAAATGAAGAGACAGGATTGATGATGATCTAATTTGACTCTGTTGCTATTTGGCAATCATTTATCTATGCATAAAATATTATTTTACCCTCAATTTTGGGTCCCTAACTTTAAAATGTACCAATTTGACGCTCCAACATCTTATATTTGTACCAAATATGATCCTTTGGACCAAATTCACTAAAATGGAGAATTGTTTTTCTGTAATCCACTCTCCTTAAAAATTTAAGTTTTGATAAATGTCTCTACCCTATGATTCTATCACTATTTCGTCAAACACCAATTTTTTTATTATATCAATATACCAATTTTTTTATTATATCAATATACCCTCATCCCTATACTTAAGAAAATGCATTACTTAAAAAAAAAAAAAAAAGAAAAAAGCTAATCCTAGTTTCCTTTTTTTCTCAGTACACAATTTTGAAAACAAACAAAAGATCAAAGTTGTTTACTTGAATAAAGAGTACAGGTTAACATTTATATTAAATATAAATGCATAATTTTGAAGAAAATTGAGCTAGAGATACTTTAAAATGTGTAATTTTTTGAAACATAATAGGAGACAACATTTAAACTTTGAGTATGCAATCATGTGTATGATATATATTTTCTATTTGTGTATGCAAAAATAATAAATTTAAAACTCTCTCATTTTTGAGTTTTTGAAAGTTAGAAATTAATATTTTTAAATTTCGACATTTGGAACTCTATTTAGGTCTGACTTTATTTTAAAATTTATGCAGTTGGAAAATCTTCACCTATTTATATCATGAAAGATATGATTCATTTTAACATGTAAAAATTAGTATTAGTCTATACTCTTTATATCATTGAAGAGACATGAACTTTAAAATTTGATCTCACGTACTTTTTTAGAAAAAAATATTTACTGTAAAAGTATGTTATTTTTTTTTGTAAACATGTCACATGTGGTTGAGATTATTTGGTGTTTTAGTAAATTTTTTATATGATCATTGACCAAATAGTGCTAAAGCCTAAAGGGATATACGTGTAGAAAAATCGAAGGTTGCAGGTGGATTTTTTTTTAAATAGAATAAAAACTGTAGGAGGCAGATGCAAACTTTCTATTAAAGTGTCAATTAACTATTTTTTCTTTTTTTTTGTACTAATATTGTGTTTCATGTTGGATTTCAGGCACAGGATTTCAGAACACAAGGGACCAAGATGAAGCGAAAAATGTGGGTTCAGAATATGAAGATTAAGCTGATTGTGCTTGGTATTATCATAGCTTTGGCACTCATGATCTTTTTGTCCATCTGCCATGGCTTCAAGTGTTGATACAATATATATGCCATATATTGGGGTTTCTAGAGTGGTCGATCGTCTCCCTCATTTTGATGTTCCCTTATGCTCATTGTCATTCTAGACTTGTTTTTCTTCTCTACTACATGGATGCAAATGCGTTATGTACAGATGGAGTATACGTGATTAGAAATGGATAAGTTTTTGTCATGACACTTTTTCCTAGTTCTCGATGTATTTTGATGGTGTTTCATTGTTTCAATTTCCTTTCGTCTTTCGTCTCGTGTCTCTCGGTGATGTGGAAAGACAGACAGTAGGGCCTTTTCTTTGGATGGAGGGGTAGGTTTTCGGTCGATCTAGTGTTTGCTAATAAAAATACAAGCGATCACACAATGTTTTAGGCCTATAAGTGATATGTTTACCGGACGGGATCTTCTATTCCAAGATTCTGTTCAATCTCCTATTTTTACCATACAGATAATTGTCAAGTGTATAAAAATTACCACATTAATGTTCAAGCATAAATTGTGGGTTTTTATAAGTCAAGTGATAACCCACACTCATTCCCAAAATTCCTAACCCCACTTATATGGCTCGTTATAGGCCTATCAGTCTGTGCAATGTGATATACAAAGTCATCTCAAAAATTCTTGCAAACAGATTTGAAAAACAATTCTTCACCATTGCATAAGTGTCAACCATTGATCGGCTTTTATTCCTAATAGGCAAATCACTGATAATATTGTTATTGCTCATGAGTGCCTTCATTTTATTAATAGTCTGAGGAGAGGTAAAAATTCAGTTATGACTCTAAAACTTGATATGTCAAAAGCTTACGATAGAGTCGAATGGAATTTTCTTGCTTTAGTCTTTATTAATGGGTTTTGATAGAAAATTTGTTAACTGGATTATGGTCTGCATATGTACTCCTACTTTCTCCTTTAATATTGATGGTCAGGTTTATGGATCTATTGAGCCCTCTAGGGGAATTCGTCAAGGGGATCCGATCTCTCCTTATCTCTTTATTATCCTTTCCGAAACTTTATCCAACTTGATCAAACAAGCTCAAATTTCGGCCTTTTTAAAGGGATTAAAATCAGAGGGGGCCCTGTCATTACACATCTAATTTTTTGCGGATGATTCGATTGTTTTTTGTGATGCTTCCATTGAACAGGAAAATTCAATCAAGCAAATTTTGGATAGGTATTGTCATGCTTCGGGCCAACTTATCAACTTGGAAAAATCCTCGGTTTTTTTCAAAGAAAAATTCCCTCCTAGTCTCGCCAAAATATCGTCAAGTTCTTAATGGTGTTTTTTAAAACTTCCTCTAAATACCTTGGATTACCTCTGGTTCTGGGGAGATCCAAAAGGGAGATTTTTCAATTCATTCTTGAAAATGTTCAAAAAAAATGTCTTGTTGGAGCAATAAATTTTTATCTTGTGCAGGGAGAGAAGTGCTTATTAAAGCTGTGATTAATGCTATGCCTAACTTTGTTATGACTGTATTTAAAATTCCAGCACACATTTGCAAAGAGCTGAGTAGGATAGTAGCCAAATTTTGGTAGGGGGGAGGGGCTGTTGAGGGAAATAGAAAATTAGTTTGGATCTCTTGGGATAAAATGACTTTGCCAAAAAAAGTTGGAGGCTTGGGTTTTCAAGATTTTGCGCTTTTTAATGATGCTCTCATTGCAAAACAATTATGGAGATTGATTACCCAACCCAATTTACTTTTTTGCAAAGTCCTGTGCTTCTAAATGTGGGGACTCTTGGCTATGGAAGAGTTGGCTAAAAGCAAGATATACTCTTAATTTGGGGCTGAGGTATAAAGTGGGTGATGGGGAGAGTTTATTGGCGGGTAGTTCTCCATGGATTCCTAAACCTCCTTGCTTTAAACCAACTACTCTGGAGAATTGGGACTTGGAAGGGATAAAAGTGAGGGAGCTTATGATTGCAGATGGAACTGAATGGAACAAAGATCTTATTTGTAATACTTTTTGTTTGGAAGATGCTAATATCATTTTGCAAATTCCTCTTGTTGCTGGGGAGAACAGGTACCATGTTGTTTGGCATTGGGAGAGCAAAGGGCCTTATTCTGTCAAATCCGCATATATGCAGGTGATTAATATCAAGAATTGTAAAATGAATGTACCAGAGTATAGTGAGGGGTCGAAGAGTAGAAACCAGATGTGGAAAAGGAGTTGGGGGCTGAAAATAAAAGGAAAAATAAAGCACTTTATTTGGAGGTGCACTCATAATGCATTGCCAATCGCTGATTCATTAAAGAAAAAAGGGATGGATGTGGACTCTCATTACCAAATCTGTGGTGAGTATATTGAAACATTGGAACATGTTTTATTCTTCTGTGAGAGGTCTAGACTGGTTTGGAAACTGGCCCCAGTCAGTTGGGCTGGGATGGATGCAGAGCCGTTTTATTTTGAGGGGTGGTGGAATTTTATTTGTAGTATGGATCTGTCTAAATGTAATCTTGATAGGATACAACTGTCAACATACATCTTATGGTGGATTTGGAAAGCTCGAAACTTGTGGGTCTTTCAAAAGTTGGAATGCCATGCGAAGGACATTGTGGAGAGAACTTGGAATGATTGGATGGAGTTTCAGGCTGCTGTTGTTTCACCAGGGGGGCAAAAATCTGAGTGATTGTAAAAATTCACCTCAGCCGTTGGATGTTGGGAACCTGAGTCCTATAGAATCATGTTTTACATTGATTAGTGTAGGGCAGGTGCTTAGTTCTAATGTTTTGCTGGGAGGGTGGATTGGAAATAAAGATGTTGTTTCTCAAGCATGAGCTATTTTTAGGAATCTTATACAAGATTCAGTGGAAGCTACCTTACTTGGAATCCACCACGGAATTTGTGAAGCATACAAGAAGGGGGTGAAGAAGATTGTCATAAAAATAGATGATAAGGATATTGTTACCAACCTCAATTCAAGAACTCCATTTTCAATGGGGGGAGGGCCAATAGCCAAGGACATCTAATTATTATGGTATCTTTTTTATGTTTGTGTTTTTGTGTTTCAAGACGAAAATAGTAGGTCTATTTGTAATAGATTAGTTCTTATGACGTCTGATTGTGATTTGGATTTGAATTGGTCTAACTAATTCCCCGATTGGCTAAAATGTTAGCTTAGTCGGCTCAAAGCCAGTTGGCTTCGAAGTTTGATGTAGTTGTTGTACCTTGTTTTTTTGCGAGTTTTGTTGGAATAAAAAGCTATCGTTTGAGAAAAAAAAAAGTCAAGTGATAACCATTTTTTCTAATTTTGGCAATCATTTGTGTGGTGGAATACATGACACACAAAATTTTGGAATAGAAGATACCATTCGGTAAAATTTCGCAACCTGGATTAGGAGTTAGATGGCTAAAATATCCTGATCGAATCTAGTGTTTTTTCTATTAATATGTTGGAAATACGAATACAGTGTTTTAAAAATCCTCCTAGGCAGCCGCCTTGGCGCTCGGTGGACACTAGGCGTCCAAACTTTTCCCTAATTGGCCAGCCTAAGCTGGGCCTGGGCGGGGCCTGTATATTTTTATTTTTTCTCCTGAACCCTAATCAAACGATTTCGACTAGTGAAAGTAACAACAACGACTCCTAAGTTCAGTGTAGGTGAAACCGAATATATATAATTTTCTTAATAAAAAAATAAACCAAATTTTAGGGTCTAAAAAATCTTCCAATTGATAATTTGATAATATATGAATCAACGCAATATTTGTTAAAGTATTAAATTTTAGATGATTTATAGAATTATTTTAAAGTTTAAATATCATATTTGCTCAAGAAATATTTAAATATCATTTATAAACTTTATAGTCATGTATTATGGGAATTATACATAAAATTAAATATATTTTTAATGCTCCGCCTAGGCGCTAGGCCCCTGTCCGCCTAACTGGCGCCTAGCGCTATTAAGAACATTGGTCATATCATATGCTTTAATTTTTATTACTTTTAGTTTTAATTCAAAGATTAGCAATCCTGCCCAAGGCGTGGTATTTATGTAATCTTTTTCCTGAAAATCTCCACCTAACCCTCATTAGTCTCCGCCTATGCGCTAGGCTCTCTTGTCTGTTTACGTTTTTTTTCCGATTAGGCTGCCCAATCACCTAATCCTGCCCAGGCTCTGCCTTAGACTCTAAGCTTCAGCTTGCCGTCTGCCTAGCGTCTAGCATTTTTTAGAACACTGGTTATGATTTATCTTTCTTGTGACCCAATCTTGCTCACAAAAATCGGAACGCGGAAAATAGTGGAGTGGTTAGAATTTTAACAACTCCATATGTAATACCCGATTTCTAAAAAAATTTGGGGATTAAATTAGGGCACAATTAGGGCTCGATTAGGACCGATTTTGGGGATTATTGTAAAATTCGAAACCCTAATTTTCCTAAATTGGGGATAATATTTTCTGATTTTATTTCAAAAACAAGAAGGAAAAATCTTGATAAAATGGCAATAAATCAAATACATGAAAGGAAAGAGAAATCCTCCACATATGGAAATAGATTTCAGCAAATATACTTACCTTTAATAAATGAAGCCCTTAGCCTATAAATTGACAAGCCCCATTAGGTTTTTCTTTCACAAAGTCTCATTCAAGAATTCAGAGGTAAGAAACTCCTCCTCCTCCCCTCAAGGGTCGTCGGCCACCACCACCATCGCCGCCACCGACGCCGCCGCCGGAGCCGGCTCTCCCCCTAGCCAAATTCTTCCCAAACCCTAAACTTCCAAAAAAAAAACCCAAGAAGAAGAAATAGAGAAGAAGAAGAAGAAGAAAGAAAAGAGAGAGAGAGAGAGAGAGAGAGAGAGAGAGAGAGAGAGAAAGGGGGGGAGGGAGAAGAGAAGATAAGAGAAGAGAAAGTTGAGGGAGATGGGAGACGGCAGAAAAGGAGAAAAGAAAAGAGGGAGAAAGAAAAAAAGAGAGGAAAAAGAAAAGGAAAAAGGGAAAAAGAAAAAGAGGGAAAAAGAAAAGAAGAAAAGGGGAGAGAAATGAGAGATGGTGGAATTAAACTCAATTCTTTAATTTCTTGCCCAAGCCAAGTTTTAATCCAACAAGTCATCTACCAATCCAATTTTTTTTTCTTAAGCCTATTCTCTTTCTTCAAATTCGAATTTCTTTTCTTTTTACCCATCTCCAACACTTTATTAATTAGAAATTTATTTTATTGTAGGAGACGAAGAATCCAACTTCTAGGCTCACACACCGCATTTGATTTTTATGAAGTTTCTACTTTTAAGGTGAAGATTTTACTGCTTATGTCTACTTTAAATGCATTATATGATTATTTGTGTACGTGCACGTTAAACATGAAAAGCATGGTACTTAATTGTACAAGCATGAAAAGCATGGTACTTAATTGTACAAGTATGAAAAGCATGGTACTTAATTGTACAAGCATGAAAAGCATAGGTGTGTGTGCATGAGTGATTATATTGTGTATTTAACTTAGACATTGCGTCCCCACTGGGCTGTTGTATGCTCACCCCATGTTTTCCACAGATGAATGAAGGAGCAGGAGCGTGGCAAAGGGGACGGTGGAAGGTGAATCAAGAAATTAAAGGCCCCTTTATTTTGTTTTTTTAATTTTTATAATATTAAAAACTAAGTAGTTTTTATGAATTAAATTTTTGGGACACGTTTTCATGACTATTTCCGCATTTATGGCAAGTATTATTTATTTCCCTTTAAGAAATGCGTTTTCAAGCTTGGGCTTGTTTTATTTTCAGCACTTTAATAAATTGCAAATTGTATATTTTTATGTTTATGAAATTGGGATGTTACATAAGTGGTATCAGAGCGGGTCTAACTTTCCTGTAGACTTGCTAAATTTTTTTTTTGGGTCTTGAATTTTTACGAGAATGACTATTTTTTAAGTAAAATAAAAATAGTAAAGAAGTCGACTATCCACCACCTCATGCCGCGCCGACTCCGAAGAGAAAAAAGGTATTATCAAGTACACAGTAAATTTCATGTTCGCTTTACTCAAACATGTTATGATCACAGTTATATTAACAAATGATACGAGATTGTTTTATTTTTTTCAATGAACAAAACACTAAGTACCCCAAAAATCAACAGATGAAGAGAATCAGGCTAGCTATTATGAAGAACACTAATAGTTGGAAGGGATACCCGCTAGAGATTGTCAGATTGATATGGAGAGGTATTTGAACTGTGAATGGGAAGAAGGAGAATGCATAGGGGCTTATGTTACAAGGATGCATCAGGAATGGTACAAGATTAGGGATGTTGTTGGGGCTCCTAGTGAGTTCCAAGCTACTAGGAGGCCGATTAGTCGACTCTGAATGGAGATTGGAGGCGAGAGAAATTGTATGTTGATTTGTTGAGGTATGATGAGGCTAAGAACAAGCTTAAGATCAACTATGGGGCATTTACTGCCATATTATATGGTAAGTGGATAGATTCACTGCTGGATGAGGATAAAGAGGAAGAAGACTCTGAAGAAGAAGAGGATCCGGAAGAGGACCCTCAAGAGGATGACTACTACATGGATGATTAAGTTATTTATTTTGGTTTAGAATATATAGATATGCATGAATAAGATGGACTTTGTCCAACCCTAATAGATTGTTTATTTCATTTCCCTTTTATTATTTCAAAGTTGATTGTTATATTATGAAGTTGATGAATAAAATATTTTCTTTAAGGTTTATTTTTTTGCATACTATAGTACTTATAATTTCGCTGGAAACTAAAAAAAAAATCGAAATTATACTTGTACAGGTCTGCGATTTTTAAAAAAAAAAATCAAAAAAAAAATCGAAATTTTGCACCTGTACAACTCTGCAGTTTTTTTTTTAAGTATATATATATTTTATGTACAATTGTGCGTTTTTTTTAAGGGAAAATGATAGGGACCTATTATTGGACATAACATGTACTTGTTGATTTGAGGTTAATTTCTCCTTTTGCCTAAGTTATGAACTTTTATGGAATTTAAGCGATGTCTTGTTTCATTGGTTATAGGATGGCCCCACCTAGGAGAGATCTCCCAAATCAAGGCAACTTGGAGAACCTTGTGGCTAACTTGACCAAAATTGTGCAAGGTCTAGTCCAACAGAACATGTCAAACGCCCAGAATGGCCATAATCACCCAACAATAATTGACAATACTTCACAAGTCGTGGAACAATTTCGGCGTTATAGGCCGCCCACCCTCACTGGGCGAGAGGACCCCTTCGTAGTCGAAGAATGGATTGGAGAACTGGAGGGTATATTTGATTTGATTGCATGCACGGATGCGCACCGAGTCTCTTGCGCCATTTTCTAACTCAAACAAGATGCTAGACATTGGTGGGATTCTCATCGCCGCACCATAACAAACGAGCAGAGGGAGGCAATGACTTGGGATGAATTCAAGAACCTCGTGGTCCAACAGTTCTTCCCATAGACATATAGGGACAAGAAAGAGAGGGAATTCCTGGATCTGACGCAAGGAAACATGTTAGTGCCCGACTACGAGCGTAAGTTCAATAAGTTATCTCACTATGCCACCCATTTGGTTGATACGGACCGGAAAAAGGCAAAGAGGTTCGTGGCAAGCCTACGCCCGGAACTAAGTGGCGTGCTAAGTGTTTTGGGAGAGGTGACATATGCTTAGGCAGTAGACCGTCCGTAAGGCAACTGAGGCGCCTAAGAGAAAATGGGAAGGCCCTAGCCGGGCTAGCGGTGGGAATCAGAATAAACAGGCTAAGATTGGAGGGAACCCTACACCCTAACCACCAAAGGAGAAACCACAATGCTCTAATTGTGGCAAAAATCACGTTGGGGAGTGTTTGTTTGGAAAGAATGCTTGCTTTCGGTGCAAGAAGGAAGGGCATAAAGCTTGGGAATGCCCTAAGAATGAGGAAGCGCAGACAGGCTCAGGTCAGAAGAAAACAAGAGGGAAAGCTAGGATGTTTGCCATGACGCAACAAGAAGCAGAGGAAGAATCAAGTACAATGTCCGGTATGCTAACCATTTCTTCTATACCTGTTTTTGCGCTTTTCGATACTGGTGCCACACATTCTTTTATATCTGCAAAATTCTATGCCTTAACTAGACATAAGAAAGAAATAGTAGACGAATCACTTGAGGTTAGCCTGCCATCAGGAAAATCGATACTTACTGACTCAAAGGTTAAGGGCATAGATGTCAACATAGGTGGAAGGGACTTTAAGGCAGATACATATATAATTGACATGAAGGATTTTGATGTAATTTTGGGTATGGACTGGCTTAGCAAGTATCAAGCAAGCATCAAGTGCTTAGAAAAGGAGATAACCTTAAAGTTGCTGGAGATGAGGAGATAAAGTTCTACGACACTAAGACAAGGATGGTGCCTCGTGTTATATCAGCAATGGAGATGCTGAAAGCGCTAAAGAAGGGAAATTGCCAGGGGTATTCGGTAAACATAGTAGGCTCACCCTTATAGCTAACCCCCGCTGATGTACCAATCGTTGGAGAATTCTTGGATGTGTTTCCAGAAGATTTACCGGGTATTCCACCGGATCGACAAGTGGAGTTCACAATAGATTTGGTACCTGGGGCAACACCGGTATCCAAGGCACCCTACCGAATGGCACCCAAGGAACTACAAGAATTGAAGGTGCAGATCGAGGAGTTACTCGAGTTAGGGTTCATTCGGTCAAGCGTGTCCCCATGGGGAGCACCAGTTCTATTTGTAAAGAAAAAGGATGGGACGCTAAGGATGTGTATCGACTATCGGGAGTTGAACCGCCTGACAGTGAAAAATAAGTACCCACTACCTAGGATCGAGGATCTTTTCAACCAACTAAGAGGCGCAAGCACATTTTCTAAGATCGACTTAAGGTCCGGGTATCACCAACTAAGGATTAAGGATAGTGATATCCCAAAGACAACGTAGACGCGCTACGGACACTACGAGTTTGTTGTAATGCCGTTTGGTTTGAGCAATGCCCCAACAGTGTTTATGGACTTGATGAATAGGGTGTTCCATCCCTTTTTGGATAAATTCATCATAGTCTTCATCGACGATATATTGGTATTTTCAAAGAGTAGAGAACAACACGAAGAACACTTGAGGATAGTGTTAGAGACGCTTCGCAAGGAGAAGTTGTATGCGAAGTTCAAGAAATGTGAATTTTGGTTGGACAGAGTCGTGTTTCTTGGGCATGTGGTGACTGCTCAGGGGATCGAGGTTGATCCGATCAAGGTTGAGGCAGTCAACGAGTGGAAAGCCCCGACAAATGCGAATGAAGTACACAGTTTTCAAGGGTTGGCGGGCTATTATCGAAGATTCATTGAGGGTTTCTCAAAATTAGCCGCACATATGACTCGTTTAACTAGAAAATGAGAGAAGTTTGAATGGGCTGAGAAGTGCGAGGAAAGCTTCCAAGAGTTAAAGCGAAGACTGACCTCCGCGCCGGTATTAACAATTCCGGACCCGACGAAGGAATTTGTTATTTTCAAGAACGCAGTCGAAACAAATGTCCAGGATGTGTTTTGATGCAACACGTCAAGGTGGTTGCTTATGCCTCAAGGCAACTCAAGCCGCATGAGATGAATTATCCCACGCACGATTTGGAGTTAGCTGCGGTGGTTCATGCATTGAAAATATGGCGCCACTATTTGTATGGGGGAAGGTGTGAGATATACACGGACCATAAGAGTCTAAAATATCTTTTCACTCAAAAGGAGTTGAATATGAGGCAGAGGAGATGGATAGAGTTAGTCAAGGACTATGATTGTACCATACACTACCATCCGGGTAAGGCTAACATGGTCGCTGATGCGATAAGCCGCAAGACTCGAGGTGAGGTATCGAGCCTGATAACAGAACAAAAACGGTTGGTGGATGAGTTTGCCAGAATGAGAATCGACGTGATAACACCACCTAAGAGTACGGAAGCTATTCTAGCAACGTTGGTGGTACGCCCAACACTACGAGACAGGGTCAAGGAGACCCAACCTCGAGATATGTAAGATGAGAGGAGGGTTATGTATTCGTTTTGGCAATGATGAGAGCCTTATGAAGGAGAGAAATTCCTAAGGATGAGAAGAGAGAAATCATGAAGAAGCTCATTGTGCGCCATATGCGGCACACACGGGAGCACCAAGATGTATAGGGACTTGAGGGAAGTATTCGGTGGAGAAGCATGAAGAGGGACATTGGACTGTTCGTAGAGAGGTGTTTGACCGCCAACAAGTGAAAGTGAACACGGAGACCGCCGGATTACTCAAGCCCCTAGAAATCCCGAGAATAGAAATGGGAGCACATAACGATGGACTTCGTGGTTGGTATCGCTCAACCAAGGGAAATAGTGCAATATGGGTAGTCGTGATGACTAACCAAACCGCGCATTTTCTACTAGGCAAGATGACCTTTACAATGGATCGATGCGAAGATCTATATCAAGGAGATAGTGCGATTACATGGGGTCCGGTGTCAATTGTGTCGAGAGACACACGATTCACCTCAAAATTCAGGAAAAGTCTCCAAAATGCTTTGGGCACGAAATTGAGTTTTAGTACGACTTACCATTCTCAGTCAGATGGACAGTCAGAAAAGATGATTCAAACATTAGAGGATATGCTAAGGGCATGCGTTCTTGATATGGGGGATAGTTGGGAGACGATCCTCCCTTTGGTCGAGTTTGCCTACAACAATAGCTACCAATCAACAATTGGAATGGCACCATACGAGGCCTTGTATGGCAGAAAGTGTAGATCACCGTTGTATTGGAGCGAAGTGGGAGAAAAGAAGATTTTGGGACCAGAATTAGTGGAACAGACAGTACAGATGATAGGGAAGATCCGAGACAAAATCAAAGTAGCCCAAGATAGGCAGAAATCGTACGCCGACAGACGGAGAAAAGATCTGCAATTCGACGTAGGAGAGAAAGTATTTTTGAAAGTAGCACCCATGAAGGGTGTTATCCGTTTTGGTGAAAAGGGGAAGTTGAAACCAAGGTTCATAGGGCCATTTCAAATTCTTGAGAGAATTGGAGATTTAGCTTATCAACTAGCCCTGCCGCCAAATCTATCTTCTGTTCATAACGTGTTCCACGTGTCAATGTTGAGGAAATATGTGCACGACCCTAGCCACGTGGTTAACTATACAATCTTGGATATAAACAAGGATCAGACCTATGAAGAAGCACCAGAGGCGATACTAGAAAGGAATATACACAAGCTAAGAAACAAGGATGTGGCACTAATTAAAGTACAATGGAAAGGGCATGGGAGCAATGAGGCAACTTGGGAGCGCGAAGAAGAAGTTCGAGCTAAGTACCCAGACTTTCTAAGTTGAGGTAAGAATCGAATTTCGAGGACGAAATTTCTTTTAAGGGTGGTAGGATGTAATACCCGGTTTCTAAAAAAATTTGGGGATTAAATTAGGGCACAATTAGGGCTCGATTAGGATCGATTTTGGGGATTATTGTAAAATTCGAAATCCTAATTTTCCTAAATTGGGGATAATATTTTCTGATTTTATTTCAAAAACAAGAAGGAAAAATCTTGATAAAATGGCAATAAATCAAATACATGAAAGGAAAGAGAAATCCTCCACATATGGAAATAGATTTCAGCAAATATACTTACCTTTAATAAATGAAGCCCTTAGCCTATAAATTGACAAGCCCCATTAGTTTTTTCTTTCACAAACTCTCATTCAAGAATTCAGAGGTAAGAAACTCCTCCTCCTCCCCTCAAGGCCCGTCGGCCACCACCACCATCGCCGCCACCGGCGCCACCGCTGGAGCCGGCTCTCCCCCTAGCCAAATTCTTCCCAAACCCTAAACTTCCAAAAAAAAACCCCAAGAAGAAGAAATAGAGAAAATGAAGAAGAAGAAAAAAAAAAAAAAGAGAGAGAGAGAGAAGAGGGAGTTTGAGGGACGTGGACGTGAGGGAGGGAGAAGAGAAGAGAAGAGAAGAGAAAGTTGAGAGAGATGGGAGACGGCAGAAAGGGAGAAAAGAAAAGAGGGAGAAAGAAAAAAAAAGAGAGGAAAAAGAAAAGGAAAAAGGGAAAAAGAAAAAGAGGGAAAAAAAAAGAAGAAAATGGGAGGGAAATGTGAGATGGTGGAATTAAACCCAATTCTTTAATATCTAGCCCAAGCCAAGTTTTAATCCAACAAGCCATCTACCAATCCAAATTTTTTTCTTAAGCCTATTATTTTTCTTCAAATTCGAATTTCTTTTCTTTTTACCCATCTCTAACACCTTATTGATTAGAAATTTATTTTATTGTAGGAGACGAAGAATCCAACTTCTAGGCTCACACACCGCATTTGATTTTTACGAAGTTTCTACTTTTAAGGTGGGGATTTTTGTAACACCCCGAACCCATTTCGATTAGGAACGTCACTGTGGTACACTTGAGAATTTATAAATAATTTGCGGAAGCATAAATAGAATACTTTAATTACTAAAATGTGGGCTTAAAAATTTCTTAATATAAACTTGAAAAGTTTATCAAAACTAATAAGGTTTATAAGAGTTACGCATTATTAAAATACTTATTACAAAAGCTTTAAGGTTTGCTTTATCAAAACGTAAGTACTTAAATTATTCGGGAAATACAGAATGATGCCCACGCAGACAGTCCCTACGCCTCAGCTCAGCTCCAGGCTCGTCATCATTATCTGAAATGTAATAAAACATTTGAAGGCGTGAGCTGTGAAACTCAGTGGGAAACGTAAGCAGTTACACTAATGAATTTAGCATCATTTAATAAAAAATTTTTCCCTCGTGAGTTACTTTCATGTCTTGCGGGCCCCAAGTCAAACGTTTCAGACCCTGCTACCGCCTCACATGCTATTAACCACTTTTCACTTGGTGAGTCACCTTCATGTCTCGTGGGCCACGGCCGATGCCTCGGTCCGTGCTTGCACCTCACATGCTATTGACTCTAGTTCATTATAAGGACTAATTCATGTCTCGTGGGCCACAGCCGATGCCTCGGTCCGTGCTTGCACCTCACATGATATTAGCCTTAGGTCTCATGACCCGTAGGTCCGTAATCATAATATACCAGAGCATAAAAAGAGTTTGCATATAAACATTAGTATAACAGTACAACACGCTTACAAAATCAGAAGTTTACCCACCTTTGAAGTTTACATATATCTAGTGATGTATTTGTTCGAATGAGTCTGTTATCCGATTGCGCCACACCTAACACAGTTAATCCTTTCAATTTAAAAGACATAGGACAAAATAAAGTTCATCAAATAACTTAGTCTAATGAGCTAAGTATAGTCTAGTACATTCTTAAAGTCAAAAATCCCATAATCGGGTGTTCGGTACCCTTTTAAAGAGCTTTAAAAATGATAGTTGACCAAAAATGATAGTTGACCAAAGTCAAAAGTCAAAGTCAAAGTCAACGGTCAACATAAAGTCAAA
Source organism: Rehmannia glutinosa (assembly GCA_016081115.2). Lineage (NCBI taxonomy): Eukaryota > Viridiplantae > Streptophyta > Magnoliopsida > Lamiales > Orobanchaceae > Rehmannia > Rehmannia glutinosa. Next base: position 111,164 of record JABTTQ020000725.1, read on the forward strand.
ATCAATTTAAAGTCAAAAAGTCAACTTAAAGTCAATTAATCCTTAATTAATCACCTAATTCAAATAATCGTCTAACGACTCGTTTTACATAAAATTTCCGATTAATCGAACCCTTAATTTATAAAATCTTATTTCGACTAAAATTCCCGATTTTCTTAAAAATGACGTGTCATCCCGGAAAAATTCCGAAAATATCTTAGTCATGAAAATCCGATAAGATTGCATTGATTTGCGTGCCATGTGCACATCACATCACATCACTTACACCCATCACATCAAAGTCACATCAAATGTCACATCTCATCATTCTTTTTGTCACATGGTCACTATTCATCATCCTTATCCTCAATTCCGGATAACCTTAGCCGACTCCGGCACCGCCACCTCCGGTGGACAGTAGTCGGACCTGACGGGACGTATTTCTCCGTTTTTCAAGCTCTATTCAATTTTCCCGGTTCTAATATTTTTAAACACCAAATTTTGTCAACTTATCATCCTAAAAATCACTTTTAGAAATTAAAAGCTCTCATTAACTTATTCTAAAATTACTTTTTAAAAGCTCTCATCAACTTATTCTAAAATCATTTTTACAAACCAAAGGCTTTTATCAAAATATCCTAAAATCACTTATAGAAATTAAAAGCTCTCATCAACTTATTCTAAAATAACCAAAAGCTTTAAATCTTCAAATTTTCACCAAGAACACCAAGAACACCAAGAACATAGAAAATCCTTCAAATTTCACCAAGAACACCAAGAACACACAAAATCCTTCAAATTTCACCAAGAATACCAAGAACACCAAGTTAATTCCTTAAGGCTTTAAACTTCTAATTTTATCAACATTGAAAATAATGAAACCAAAAATTCCAAATTGATTAGTTCATCATCTAGCTTAAGTTCTTCTCCAATAATCACTTATGAAAATTCTAGAAATCTCCTTAAGCCATTAAAATCAAGATTAATTCACCAAAAATCATATATATCTCCAAATTAAAAACAAAAGTTATAATCATCACTTTTAATCATCTTATCATCATAATCAAGCTTAAAATTTAACAAATCAAATTTCTAAAAAATACATCAAGTGGCCGTCCACTTCTAGGTAATTAGGAGGAAATTTTTCATTTTTCAATTCAAGATTAAAACACATAATCAAGCTCATACTAGTTAGATATAACATAATCTATAAACAAAATTTGAATCAAAAATTTATTTAAATTTTTACATAATGACCGAAAATTAAGGCTAAAAAAATGGGGTTCAAAACTTCACATTTTCATGATCAAAGTTGATTTCTATGTTCTATAATTTCATAGGATCATTTTGCCTAAAAGAATTTAAAGAAAAGACAAAATTTAAAGAAAAGATGAAGAAACTTACCCTTGGAGCTTATCTTCAACAATGGAGTTTTTGGATGAGTTTAGATGGTGTGAGGAAGATGACCATGTGTTGGAGTTTTTATAAAAAAAAACATGTAATAGCTTGGGGGTAAAAGAAAATGTAAAAAGAAAATATTAAAAAGATTTATTATTCTTAAAATACTTAAAAAGGCTACTAATTTTCTTAAAAATCCCGAGAGTTAGTAAAACTCGATTTTCATAAATTTGATAGTCGTTAGTAATAAAATGTAAGGTAGATATTTAATCTCGAATACCCAAAGTATAAATAAACATTTATGTGAAAATCTCTGAAAATCACTTATTCGGTACAAAAATCTAAATCCTAATATCTAAGTCCGAAACTCCATGAAAATTCTAGAAATCTCCTTAAGCCATTAAAATCAAGATTAATTCACCAAAAATCATATATATCTCCAAATTAAAAACAAAAGTTATAATAATCACTTTTAATCATCGTATCATCATAATCAAGCTTAAAATTTAACAAATCAAATTTCTAAAAAATACATCAAGTGGCCGTCCACTTCTAGGTAATTAGGAGGAAATTTTTCATTTTTCAATTCAAGATTAAAACACATAATCAAGCTCCTACTAGTTAGATATAACATAATCTATAAACAAAATTTGAATCAAAAATTTATTTAAATTTTTACATAATGGCCGAAAATTAAGGCTAAAAAAATGGGGTTCAAAACTTCACATTTTCATGATCAAAGTTGATTTCTATGTTCTATAATTTCATAGGATCATTTTGCCTAAAAGAATTTAAAGAAAAGACAAAATTTAAAGAAAAGATGAAGAAACTTACCCTTGGAGCTTATCTTCAACAATGGAGTTTTTGGATGAGTTTAGATGGTGTGAGGAAGATGACCATGTGTTGGGGTTTTTATAAAAAAAACATGTAATAGCTTGGGGGTAAAAGAAAATGTAAAAAGAAAATATTAAAAAGATTTATTATTCTTAAAATACTTAAAAAGGCTACTAATTTTCTTAAAAATCCCGAGAGTTAGTAAAACTCGATTTTCATAAATTTGATAGTCGTTAGTAATAAAATGTAAGGCAGATATTTAACCTCGAATACCCAAAGTATAAATAAACACTTATGTGAAAATCTCCGAAAATCACTTATTCGGTACAAAAATCTAAATCCTAATATCTAAGTCCGAAACTCCATAATAATATTCTTGTTATGTCATCGCGATATCTATACATTTCCAATACTGTAGTTAGGGGCGCAATCAGTTCTCGGATGGTCAAATATATATAAATTTCATAAAGCGAATAAATTGCTCATTAAAAATATAAATTAGATATTTGATGCAACATTATAAATAATTAAAAGCTCGAGTAATTTAAAAAGGGTTGGGTCGTCACAATTTTACTGCTTATGTCTACTTTAAATGCATTATATGATTATTTGTGTACATGCACGTTAAACATGAAAAGCATGGTACTTAATTGTACAAGCATGAAAAACATGGTACTTAATTGTACAAGCATGAAAAATATGGTACTTAATTGTACAAGCATGAAAAGCATAGGTGTGTGTGCATGAGTGATTATATTGTGTATTTAACTTAGACATTGCGTCCCCACTGGGTTGTTGTATGCTCACCCCATGTTTTTCACAGATGAATGAAGGAGCCGGAGCGTGGCAAATGGGACGGTGGAAGTCGAATCAAGAAATTAAAAGGGCCCCTTTATTTTGTTTTTTTTTTAATTTTTATAATATTAAAAACTAAGTAGTTTTTATGAATTAAATTTTTGGGACACGTTTTCATGACTATTTCCGCATTTATGGCAAGTATTATTTATTTCCCTTTAAGAAATGCGTTTTCAAGCTTGGGCTTGTTTTATTTTCAGCACTTTAATAAATTGCAAATTGTATATTTTTATGTTTATGAAATTGGGATGTTACACCATATAAATTGCTAAAGTCCATCTATTTTATCATAACACCCTCAAGTTTGATTTTGTCCTAAATTTAAAGAGGGTAAATGTAATATTTTTATAGATGTCAAGGGGTTGTTTGAAATGCTTTTTGTTTGAAATAAAACCTTAGTGGGGTTTTTGTAATTTTAAATAACCTTTGGGTTCTTTTGTAATTAGCTCGAACCTCAGGGGCTTGTTTGCAATTACCCCTTTTTTTAAGGATAAAGATGTAAATGTAAAACTCGCCAAGTATGTTATCCTTTTCCTTAGAATGAACTAAAAAGATACAAAACTAATAATCATTTTTTTTTTTGTGTGTGTGTGTTTCCTACTTGCTCATTAATAGTGCTCTAAAATATAGATATTATACAGTTGATTTCTCACAAGAAACAACATTTCTGGTTTCTAAATAATCTGAATTGTGCTCAAAATCAAAAACATCATCCTTTGTTTCTCTGTCATGAATTTAAAATCAAACTCTAAAATCAGAGGCATCCTTATGATTCCCCTGAGGAGGGCTGATCACTATCCACAGCAAAGAAACTGTAATGGAAATAAGCCCTGACCATACATATATAATGGTGGGCAATTTTCCTTTCCTTCCCATCAATCCCTTAGCAAAAGGATACATATGAGCCAGCACCCAAAAGCTGAAAAACGCCCCTCCGAAAAGCTTACTCCATTCAGGGATCACACTATAAACCGTTCGTGCAAACCCGATCACAAGCGCGACGAGATTGATGATAATGATCGTTAGCGGCACGATAAATAACGCGGTCCATTTCACGACGTAGAGGTCCGCGTATATGTCGTCTTCGTCTTCAGCCGACGATTTCGATGTTAACGTGAACGATATTTCAATCCCGGCTATAACCTTGAGAAGCCCTTGAATGACGGCCACTAAGTGAGCGCTAGAGCCACCGATGACCCAAAACTGCTCGTTTCGCCACCATTCTTCTAGGCCGATACCCGACCACTTCACCTCCAATAGGGAGATGAAAACGAGACACAATGTGATGATGAGGAGGTAGAGTAGGAAGGCGATGTCGAGTGATTGGACGATGAATTGGCCGGTGAAGAGGGAGAGTGCGGGGAGGAAGCAGTAGACGACGAGGAAAATGGAGGTGAAGGGGTAGATGCCGACGTTGAGGTACGCGATGCGTTGGAGGAATTTTAGGCGCGTGGTCGCGAGGAATGCGTTGTTTCGTGAGAAGAAGATCTCGACGGATCCGGTGGCCCACCGGAGGACTTGGTGGAGACGGTCCGTTAGGTTGATGGGGGCAGTCCCACGGAAGGCGTCGCGCTTTGTTATGCAGTAGACGGACCGCCATCCGCGGTTGTGCATACGGTAGCCGGTCACAACGTCCTCTGTCACTGATCCGTAAATCCAACCTATTCTGTCTCCCCACTCTGTGTTGTCCTCATACCTGTATTGTATTCCAAAAATAAGTTCTCTCAAAATGCAATTAAAGTTCTTTGCTAATATTTATAGTTTCATTTGCACAAGTTATAATGAAGTAAAAACAACAATGAAGCAAGATTCTGATAATAGAAATCGTTAAGGATGAGGAAAAATTGCAAATTTAGTCCTAGTCCATCTTGGATTTCGTTTTGCAAAATCACATCTTTAAAAAGTCGCGGATTGAGATTTTCATACTGTTACATGACTATTTTGCAAATAATACATTTTGCGGGACCAAAATTGAGATGTTTAAATAATTATAGGACTTTTTTTGCAAAACTTGATTTTTACAGGACCGTTTTGCTACCACCCTACAATTTCAAAAACTAATTTTACAATTGTACCGACAGGTTATTACCACTTACCAACAAGAAATGACAGCAATGGCCTCAGCTGCGGTGGGGGCATCGAGTGGGGGGCGTGGGAGGAGCAATGCACCAGGCGGCCGTCCATTCTTGACAGAAAAATGATCGGCCAGTGGCCGTCCTTGAAACTCAGCAATGGCTATAGAATCAGTGAACATGGTCGAATTTCCAAACTTCTTCGGTAGGTCCAAGTCGGGATGATTCACCGTCAGGGGCTCCTCTTCCTCGGCCTGAGGTTTTATAGGTTTAGCTGGGGCCTTATTTTGTCCAAACAAGCCCAAATACTCATTTGCTCTTGGAGGATGAAAACCGTAGAGAGCGTACCGCCTGAACATGCATCCGGTTCCGACGTAGACTGGACCCTGGAGACCATCCAGGGCTCTCATATTTCCTGTTTTTTGATGTTGCATTGTATCAGTATATTAAGAATTTATAACAGGACTGAGACACATAAATAAAAATGAAATGGAACATGCATCAACACATTGGAATATGATAATCTTAAGCAAACAAAATAGTTGTATTTCAGTGTGGGAGAATCATAAAACAGGCAAAATTGCAAAATTGATCGTGTACCTTAGGGAGGGTGTCAAAATTGGTCCTGTTCTTTTTTTAATTTTTTTAATTTAGTAGTATTAAGATTGCTCAATTTTATTCCTGTAAGTATCAAAACCCACGGGGAACTGACACGTGGTTCGCACATGAGGCCTAGAAACTGGGGATTTGTTTAATATCCGACGATTTTTTGTGTCCTAACAGTCCCTAGTGCTGAAATGGCGGACAAAAGTTTTTTATAATTCCCGCAGTATGGATTGACAGGTAAGCAAAAATCGTCGGAAATCAAGAAATCCCCAATTTCTAGACATCACGTGAGAGTCACGTGCCAATTCCCAGTGGATTTGCAACAATCCGGGAAAAATATGGCTAAAATCGAACAACTTCAATACTACAAAACTTAATAAGGCCAATTCAGCGCAAAAGAACATAAACAACTGATAAACATTCTTACCATAAAAAAACACGGTATTGTGATTAGCATATCTGTCTGATGGATCTATGCCCTCAAATCTCTGTGGGAACTGTATGTAGCAGATACGGTCACCACCACGGTCCATCATGTAGCACATACCTTCTCTCAAAGCCTTAGAGTTGTAGATATAATGGTCACAGTCCAAATTCAGAATAAATGGTCCATTTGATAGTATAGCAGATGCCCTCACCAGAGCATTCATGGCTCCAGCCTTCTTGTTATGATCGTAACTTTTCCGTTTCTCACGTGAGACGTACGCGAACATGGGAAGCCGAATATCAACACCGGTAAAGTCCAATCTCCCTTCATCTGGTACTCCCATTACAGGATCATTTTCAGGCACCTTGCTCATTATCTGTAAGAAAACAGTTCAGAGATGTTGTAAATGATTGTCAGTAAATTTTGTAAAATTTTTGCTAGAGAAAATATTTTGTCCTAATAATTATTGCTTGTGATATTTTTCCCAGAAAAATACACTGTTCAGTCACTCTAATTTTGGGACAATAACAAAAATCCCCCAGAGGTTTGGACTAATTACACAAAAACCCATAGTTGTTTCAAAGTTATGTTTGATTCTTTCTTAGATTTAAGAAGGTAACTGTAATATTTCTATCAATTTTAGGGGGATTATTGAAATGCTTTTTTGCTTATGAAGGGGAAATCTAAGACACAATCAGATCTCAATGGGGTTCTTGTAATTTTCAAAAACGTTTGTGTTTTTTTGTAATTACTCCGAACCTCAGGGTCTTTATTGTAATTATTCCCTATATTTCTAAGCACCTTTTTCCTACTATTCTCTGGAAAAACAGGATGGATGGAACGAACCACCACAAAATACCACCTATCATCAAAATCCCATAAGATGAGAAACTTAGCAAGAAAATAGTAAGAAAAATATTTGCTTAGATCACCTGCAAAATCCCAGCATGGTCTCCCTTTGAGTGATCAGGCGCAGGATTGTACCATGTTCCAGGCCAGTGGGTTCCGTCGGCCATCCACGTGGCTTTCGTGACTTCAATCTTGTGATCTGGTGGCAGCACACCATCGTTCTTTTCTCTGATGAGCTTCTTTTCTTGCATCTCTTCATTTTTGTTGTACATTTTACACCGTTTGCTTATGACATCGGGCAGGCCATTGATCCTAACCTTAAACTCATCATACTCCCTCTTGATCCACCGTCGATCCTTCACAAAATCTGGTCGCTTTTTGTTTTTTGTTGGATCAGTCTTTTGGCTGAAGTAGCTGTCTGGATTTCTTGGCTCAATATCGTGCTTCCGACAGAACGGCACCCATACCTGTTGCCAATGTCACAATTTTCAGTTTGTTGGAGATCACAACTTGAAATAATAAACTTCAATAGTGATCAATATGAGCTTGTAAGATTTGTTTATACCACAGAATGAAGTTTTTTTGATTAACACTATCTCATCAATTCACTATTCTAATTTTGGTATTCTGAAATATTACAACATTACCTCTGCAAATTTGACAGCCTCTGCCATGGCCTCAAATGTAAGAATGGCACCACCATCATCTGATATGTAGATGGACAGCTTCTCGATCGGGTAATCAACAGCAAGTATCGATAGAATTGTGTTGGCCGTGACTAACGGAGGTTCCTTTTCAGGGTCAGCTGTAGATATGAATACATCCATTCCTGGAAGATCCGAACGGCCAGTAGGATTTGACGGACTAGGTGTCTCAAACTTGTCTTTTAGAGCAGCCAAATCGGCTGCGCGGTTAATTGGGTTGAACTTTGGTAGAATATCAAGTAGCCATGAAAATGCAAACCATATCTCACATACAATAGATATGCCCCATAGCCACATGGCTTCCCTGTTCGGGTTTTGCACCCGCCATGCTAGGAACAGGCTTAACGCTATCATTCGCACCACGATAAGGACTCTGTGCACGATGAAATTTGTATTAGTGGCAGAGTCTGTATTGTTTTCTGCTTATTCTGTTAATCTAGTTATGCATTTTAAATTTTGGGGCTTGTTTGCAAACAGTTCCGTTTTTAAAAGAATTTATTTATTGTAGTAAAGTAAATGAGAATCAGAAGCTAAAAGTTTGTTAATTTAAGAGTGATTGTTTGGTGATTATGTTTTAAAAGTGCTTTTACATATTTCAAAATGAAACAAGAAGCAGAAGAAGAAATCTAAAGCACCATTCCTCCTGCTTTAGATTCTGATAAATTATACAGAATTAGAAGCATAAGTTAAGTTGACATTCGAAAACACTAAGCATTACCACCTTTTAGCCAAAAGCTGACAATCAGTATTTTAAAGAGTTTGCAAACAATCCCCAATTTTTTCAGCTCCTACACATAAATGTAAGCTGCTATTTAACTGAGAACAGAATATTCTGAGTTATGGTAACAAATTTTACAAACAATCATCAAAATTGAAGAAAAAAAGAACAGAACATTTGGACTTCAGTGCTAATCATAATCATAATGAACCTCTGCTCACACCAGGATAAACTTATTATGAAAAAAAATATCAAATTGTCTAATAGATGTATTCTAGTAAGTCTAATAACTGGCACAGATTATCCAAAAAAATAAAATAAAATATTTAACTTAAAATGACCAGTTAACATAGAGTAATTCACCTGTAAGGGCTAATAACCCCTGCTGGAACATGAACTTTCCTGGTGAGTGGCTTCCATGGCTTGTCCATAAAATCTTGCATGCTCATCCCCGTCTCATGATCAAACGAATCATCATCTTGCCAAAACGCATTTCCAATCCCATACTTACCTTTCGTCTCGAATAGCCAACGGTTGTGATCAAAATCTTGCGTTTGGCTCCTCAAAAGCATCGATTTATTATTATTATTGTTCTTCAATATCGACATTCTACGGTCCAGTTTCCCACCATCACCACCGCCGCCGCTACCGTCCTGGTTTCCGCCTGTTCTGACGCGTTGCGACTCGGAGCGGAACCTGGAGGACGGCGCACGGTAAGTGGTGGGTCCGTCAGGCTTGTCGCCTGACGGATTGGGGGCGGAGGATGAGTCTCCGGGCTGATTATCGGGTGTGGGAGGCATCAGAACCGTGTAATTGATGTAATCGTTTTGCGTTGCGCCGTAATCGCCTGGAACGTCGAGCTCCTCATCGCGAGAGAGGCTGACGACGCGTCCGCTGGATGTCCGACGGGCGAATTTCACGGACTGAGACGGCGGCCGGTCGCCTTCTCCTCCCGAGGAGGCCGATGGCCTCCTCGGATTGGAGGATGTTGCCATTAATTAATGGACTATGTGAAAAAGATGAGAAAATGCATTATGCAGGATTTCCGAAGGCCTGGATTGGTGGGATAGAGTTTATAAAAAAAAAAAAAACAGAGGTTCAATTAATGCATGGAACAATGGTAAAAGAATGTAAGAAGGGAGGAAGAGCAGAAAGACATATGAAAATGCCAAAAATAGGGTCATATATGATTCATGTCAACTTGTATCCATATATTTTCAAAGTGGTATTTTATACCTGATTTCACGCGGGGCCTCTCGTGTTTATGTTTCTCTCACACAAATATGTATATGCAAGGACTCGCACAGTATTTGTATTTATGAGGGTATGTTTAAATATGTCTTATGAAAATGAGAAAAGCATTTGAAAAATGTGTAAATTGAGATATATGTGGGAAGAGTAGGAATAATTGACAGAGGGAAATGAAGAAAAAAAGAGACCGAGAAACTAATTGCTAATAGAGTCGGTTTTTTTTTTTTTAGTCATTTCCAACAAACCAATATGTTTTTTAGCCTATCTTTTTTAAATACATCTTTTTAGCCATTTTGGGGTGCAAAATGACATCCATACCCTTCTAGCATGTTTGTTTGATATTTGAGTTATTTCTCTCTCTTTCACTTATCTCTATGTATCTTCCTACTCTTTTTTTTCAAACTTTTTTTAAGAAATCGAACCTGTATTTTTCATTTTTAAATATGCAATATGAGTGTTGAATTATAGATATCGAAAAGAGGATTAATTTGATATATTATACATGCAAAACGGATTTAAAACGAAAAAGTTATTTGAATTCAAAATTTTTTGGAAAAACAAATAGTGGGTATGCTATAATTCGAGTCACTCAATGTATGATATATAAAATAAAGTTCGTTATTATAACCAAAAGGTTTGTGTGGCATAGCGGATTGTCTAGTGTTTCCTCACTATTGGGTCTTGGTATCGATACTCACTGACCCCAATTTTTTCCAATAGAACTTTATTTTATATATCATACATGGAGTGACTCGAATTCGAGTCATGTGTACCCAATTATTTTTTTTTCCAAAAAACTTTGAATTCAAATAACTTTTTCGTTTTAAATCCGTTTTGCATGTATAATATATCAAATTAATCCTCTTTTCGATATCTATAATTCAATACTCATATTGCATATTTAAAAATGAAAAATACATGTTCGATTTCTTAAAAAAAGTTTGAAAAAAAAGAGTAAGAAGATACATAGAGATGAGTGAAAGAGAGAGAAATAACTCAAATATCAAACAAACATGCTAGAAGGGTATGTATGTCATTTTACACTCCAAAATGGCTAAAAAAGATGTGTCTACAAAACATGACAATTTTTAATCTTTACATTTTCTAAATGGCTATTTTGTACCATTATCACTTGCGAATATATAGGAAAAACAAGAATAAATGCTAGTTGTTTTAAGGGCTTAATTGACATTATTTTGTCTCACTATTATATTTAGATTGCTTCTAAAATATGTTTATCAATTATTTCACTTTTCTTTTTCAATTGATTGTGGACACTATCCTCAATATTTGATAAATCTGAAGGCAAATGTTTTTGTCCAGGAATGTTTTAACAGACTTTAAACAATTTTGGCATGGGCGGGGCCCGATGAGATCTTCTATTTCAGGATTGTGTTTCATCTCATATTCCATCCACATAGATGATTGCCACGTGTATACAACTTTTCATATTAATTTTCAAGATAAATTATGGGATTTTATAATATAGAAAGTTGTATACACGTAGCAATCATCCATGCAGATGAAATAGGAGATGAAATACAATCTTGGAGTATAAGATCCCATCCCAGACCGCAGGCACAACTCTTTCTGTGTCAAATTCTTGTAAAGGGAACATTTATTTTTACCATTTTCGGATAGTGGAACGACTTTCCATAAAAGACGTCTTTCTTACCAGCAAAGACACGCAGAAGACTTCATGTAGTGCAACACGATTAGGGGACAGGATTGTGTGGCATAATTAGATAATAATACACCACAATCGTGTTCCATATGATAAATAACCACGATTGTGTTACATATGAAAATAGCCACGATCATGGCCATCCATTTGAAAATATTGTCACGATCGTGTCATTTAGTTACGGCAATCTAATAGTCATTAATCCAAAAATCACCCTGTCTCTCTCTCTTAGAGTGTTTGCAAAAACTTTTGCTTTTAGAAAAAGTGATTTAGCGTAGTCGAAGTTGAGAATCATAAGTTGAGCGTGTTCGGTGGAAAAGTTGGAAAAATAATTATTTATTGGTAAAAGTCAAACCAGAAATAGAAGCGGAAATCTAAGGGGGCAATTGGATATGCTTTCATTTTTAAAATTTTATTTTACTAGAGAATAGTGGTAAAAAAATTTAGAAGGAAAAAAATAAATTTTGAGAGTGTGATTGGATGTGAGATGAAAAAGTAATGATGAAAGTTGATTTGATTTTAAAATAGTAAAATAATGATTGGATATGATTGGTAGTTATAAATGTGTGAGTGAGTGAATAGTGAAATTTATGGAAATTTGTGTAATAATGATTAGTTCTTTGTGAAAAAATGTGTATATGTGATTGGTAAGAGAAAAAATGAGAAAAAGTGAAAGTGAGAAAATAGTATATTTTCTGAAAATTTTCACAAACAATCGCATGTTTGGTCAAAAAAAATTCTCCAGCGGAACAAAAATGGAATCTCTTTCATATTCAATCGCAGCCTAAAGCACCCATCTCCATGCTTTTGGATTCTGATTAAATGAAATAGAATCAAAAGCAGTTAAGATTTGCAAATACTACAAAGTGATTTATTTAAGCAAAAAACTAAAAAGTACTTTTTTTTAGTGATTGCAAATACTCTCTCTATCACTCTGTCTCTCACCATCGCTCCCTCTTTTTCCCCCACTACAACACGATCATGAGACGATGATTGATATTACAATATGAGGAAGAAGAAGAAATGACGACGGCTCCAAGGTGGCGTCAAGGCGGTGGTTTCTGCTCCATTGCCCGACGAAGAGGTGAGGGGTTCATTTTGTTTTAGTTCTACGTATGTTTGACATTTGGTTTAAAAATGATCAATTTTGTTGCATGTGGTGTTGTTTTTTTTAATATGTATAATACAATGTTGGGATAATCTCAATTTTAGTACCTAAATTATGTCATATTTTCACTTTTAGTACTTTACTTTTTAGCCATATCAATTTTAGTAACCCGGCCCAGGTTTTACTTTGAATCACTTTCGGCACATTTTATCAAATGTTCATCAATTTTGGTACCCCATATTTTAATTTTTAATCAATTTTTTTTTGAGGGGGAAAGATGAATTTCATTCACTGAAGGGAGGCTAAAGCCTCAGAGATAGCAATGTTTTGGACATGTGGGGGAGAAACCCCATTGTAAGTTTCAGAACTACAAGAAGATAAAACAAATCTAGCTAACTGATGAGCTACGTTATTGGCCTCCCGGGGGATGTAGGAGAACGAGCATGATTCGAATCTTTTTCAGAGTTCACGAATATCCAATATTATGCTGCCGAAGTAGGAAAGATCGACACACTAACGGTTTAAACCATTTGCTAGAACCTGACTATCCGTTTCCACCACAATCCTTGGGAAAGAGGATGTAGATGCTAGTATGAGGGCCTCCCGACATGCCACCGCCTCTGCAACATCCACTTCAAATTCTTGGGAGAATTTCTTCATTAATACCGATCGGATATCACCATGATGGTCCCGTACCACCGCTCCAATACCAGTACCTTCCAGTTGGATCATTGATGCGTCAGTGTTGATTTTCAACACACCTTCCCTTGGTTTCCTCCACTGGCCAGCTGGTTTAGGCATTTGCGCATGAGACTTCGCAAGCTGCTTCCTTCTCCCATCCTGGTAATTATGTAAGCTTGTAGTGGCCATCAAAAAACAGTCCACATGGGACAGTTCCTTCCCATTAAAGATTAGAGCATTTCGTGCATACCATAGAGCCCATAAAAGCATCGAAAAGGTTTCCTCGACCTCAGTATTGCCGGCCTGTGCCATCTCCATTACCATATCTATTATTGACGCATTGGATATATTTGCAAGATGGTCCAATCGAAGAGGGGACGCGCGCCAATAAAAGTTACTCCAGGGACAGTCGCGGAGCGCATGCTCCATTGTCTCATCTTCCAAACCACAACGAATGCACATGGGGTTAAGTCCGATCCTTCGCCTGCTAAGAGCCGTTTTGACCGGCAAAATCCCATTGGCAACCTTCCACAAGAAGACTTGTATCTTTGGGGGAATATTCAGGCTCCATATCCACTTCCAAATCTTCAGCGGTTCACCCGAGTGCGATGGAGAATCACGTCCAACATTATTCATTTGGAGAGCTATCTGGTATCCGGATTTTACAGAGTATATACCATTGCTTGAGAAGTTCCAGGCCAATCGATCCTCGCCACAAAAATTACGAAGCGGAATTCGTAATATTTTCCTAGCTTTCTCCTGGCCCACCCAATCAACCACCCTGTCTTCATCCCATGTGTGTGACTCCAAATCAATTAATTTGTTCACCCTACACTCTGCCCTTCCACTCATAGATAAGTGTGCAATCTTAAAATTGGTATTCTCAGCAATCCATGGATCATGCCAAATACGGATACTCGTTCCATTACCAACAACCCAACGGATTCCTTTATGGAGGATAACAAAAAGTGATTAAAAAGTAAAATGTGGGGTACCAAACTTGACATATGTTGGACATAATATGATGAAAGTGATTAAAGATTAAAAAACACGGAGTATCAAAATTGATATGACTTGAAGGTGTGGGGTATTAAAAGTTAAAATAGGGCATGGTTTAAGTATTAGAATGAAACCATCTCATTAAATGATAGGAAAATATATGTTATATGTAGTATTTTTTGTTTTATTTTGTCTTATGTTGTTTATTTTAGTGTAAGTTGAATTGTTGTGTTGTATTTTTTATGTTGAATTTTTATTTTACCTTATGTTGTTTATTTGTATGTTGTAAGTCAACCCGATGTCTTAATTGATACAAGCATATATACAGTGGTTACCATCTAATCTTTGCTTGTGAATGTAGCTCTTAAATGCAAAACACCACCAAATGTTGCCAACGCATTTGGTTTTCCAAGAGGAGTTGGCATTGAGATGATGGAACTGGAATCAACCAATTCCGAACATAATTTGTTGTTGTTGCGCCCCAACATCAATTCCAATGTCATCTATAAAATTATAATCAATTTGGGCACTTGGCTCGATATCAGGATTAGGCCTCACACGACCTCGCAGAACTAAAATGTGTTTAGAAAAAACTTGATTACGCTGTTCCATCCACGCACATAAATCAACAAAACAACTGTTCTTCATCTTCAAAAACTCGTAAATCAACAAAACAACTGTTCTTCATCTTCAAAAACTCGATCATCACCATCAAATAAATTACTACTATTATCACCATTCCTAATAGCGCCACCACAATTATTATCATCATCGCTATTATAGACATATCATCAAAATCAAAACCAAATTCGTCATCACCAAAACGACAGTCACTACTTCTATCTTGTTCATACTCAAAATCAGTGTCGATGAGGGCATGCACTGAGGTAGGTTATTCGAAAAGAGAAGTTGAACTTGATTTTGATTGGTCAACATTCAATTCTGGGACGTGCTCTGATGGTAACATATATGTTGTACTAGGGTTGACTCATGATGATGAGGTGGTACAGATGGATGTACTATTTGGATGTAGTATGGTAATGGACGAGTCTGAAAAAAGCTTTGTTGATTCTAAGGTTGAAATGACTATGGAGTTAAGTGCATTAATGACACTCTCCTACTACTCCATGACTTAGGAATTTTAGGTGTTACAAAATTAAATACCATAAGTTTCATAAAGATGAAGAGACTTATATCACTACAAGAAAAAACCAGTTTACATACAGAAAAATCTTTGGTAAGTATTAAGAAAATTATAGTGTGTAGGTAACATCATTGTAGGTAAAATATTTACCTACATAATCTAAAACTGTTGGTAAATACCTACAGAAAATCTGTCGGTAGTTGAAAAATTATCGATAATCTGTCGGTAATTTTTAAGGTATAGTTTGGGAAAAAATGATATTTTCGGGGCCTTCAGGTATTTACATGCGTAATTGTAAAATTTAGTGACAAAATCATTTCTGTCGGTAAATTCAATTGGTAAACTCACTACAACATAAATGACATTAGGTAACACTAGAAAAATGTTACCTAATGGCCATAAAATGTTACTATAGACAATAGGTAGCACTTTTATGGCGCTGCACTTGCCCGTGCTACCTATAGTCTAAGGTATCACTTTTCTTAGCTTTTAGTAACACTTTTTCAAGTGTTACATTAAGTTTTCTATTGGTAACACTTTGAAGCAATATTTCTAAAGTGTTACATATGAATCTTATGTAACACATTTTTGTAACACTTTTTATATTTGTAACACTTTAAAAAAAATACTTCTAAAGTGTTACATATGAATCTTATGTAACACTTTTTTTGTAGCACTTCGTAGAAATACTATTTTTTGCCACCAAGTAGATTTGAACCCACGACCTGTTATGTCTGGAAGTGACAATTTGCCACTAAGCTAAGTTGATTCTTATTACAACTTTTGCCTTGTTTTATATATACACACACACACACACATATATATATATATTGTATGTATATATAATATTTTTTATATAATAAAGATTATATTTTATAATATATGTATTAAATTATATTATAAACTGTATATATCAACTTTTATATTGTATAGTATAGTTTGAAAATCATATTATATTAAATATTTAAGGACACAACAAATTAAAAATATAAAAAATATATAAAATAAATTTATCGACTGATAAATATTCAATCGGTAAAATAAAAAAATATATAAAAATATATAATTAATTTACCGACAGATAAAAAAGTTCTAACAGTAAAACAATAAATAATAAAGAAAATAACAAAAAAATAATTTACTGACGGAAAAAATTCCTAAGTAATTACCCACAACATCAATTTTCATTGGTAATTTTTTTAAAAAAGTAAAAAAAATATAAAAAAAAGTTAACGATGAAATTGGTCTCCGTTAGTAAAAATTAAAAAATAAATAAATAATAATAAAAAAATATATACATGCGCATTTTCCGTCGGTATTAAGACGAAATTAATTGCCTTCGTAAAAAATAAAAAATAAAAGCAAAACTAAAATACTTTGTAAAAAGAAAACAAAAATTCAGTTAAAAAAATAGAGTACATGATGTCTACAATTTTTAGGTTTGGCGACATCAATTAATTAAATAAATCTTTTACATGATTTAATGATAGTTATATAATTTTGTGTTACTAAAATATAGCTTAAAAAGTGTTACAATCAATAAAATATAGTGTTGCCAAGAGTGCTTCTTAAATAAAGTGATACCTATTTGCGTTACAAAAGAAATAACAAAAACAAAGTGATACTTAAAAAGTGTTACTTATATAAAAGTGTTACATATAAGCGTTACATATTGATAAAAGTGTTACCTATTTGCGTTACAAAAGAAATAACAAAAAAAAGTGATACTTAAAAAGTGTTACTTATATAAAAGTGTTACATATAAGTGTTACATATTGATAAAGTGCTACAAAAGTGTTACCTAAATATTGTAATGTAAAAAGTGTTACAAACATGTGTTACATATGTACCTTATGTAAAAAGTATTACAAATTTTGTGTTACCTAATGTCATTTATGTTGTAGTGACTGGAATTTTCTTGTAGTATATGTTAATTTTAGAGGCACTTTCTTCCTCACTGGAGAAATAGGTCCAGGAAAATTATGCTAAAATCATGGGCATCTTTAAAAGGAGGCCTCTATGATCCCCAACACATTCCAAATTTTTTTATCTTATTTTTTCTATGGAAATAAAATAAAAAGATATAATATGTTTTTTCGAAAGCGGAAACATAGTTGGGATATGGGAAAAATAATGAGTAGGTCTCTTGTAGGACCGTCTTACGAATCCTATTCCGTAAAACGGATCATCCTACACGCGACCCGCCCAGCCCACCTGTTATTTAAAAAAAAATTATGCTTTCGCGCTTGTGGGGGATCAAACCTGCGAGCTTATGGAGACATAAGGTGGTGTTCTACCACCACACCACTAGTACTTATTGTAAAAATTCAGTATAACAATTTATATAAACCCATTCATAAATATGCCTGGTAATTAAAAAAAATTTAAAAACGCCTATAAATGTAAAGGCTAAGAATATATCGAACCCAAGTCTATTAAAAAAACATGATACATTATCCCAATAAATTGATACTTATAAAAGTGTTACTTCAACTACATAATATTTTTTTTATTTTTCCTCTTTTTTTGTTCCTATTTTGTGACTGTATTAAGAAATCTGATACTTTATCTCAACAAACGGATACTTTTATTTATAAAAGTGTTACTTTAACTATATCATATTTATTTTTTATTTTTTCTTCTTTCCTTCATTTCTAATTTGTGACTATATTATATTTCAAAAAATAGATACTTTAATATAAAAGTGTTACTTTAACTCATATATATATATATATATATATATATATATATATTTGATTGTAATATATTCATAATTTGTGACTGTATTAAAAAAATATGTCACTTTATCTCAAAAAACAAATAATTTTACTTATAAAAGTATTACTTTAACTCTATCATATTTATTATTCATCTTTCTTTGTATTTATTATTAAAAAATATAATACTTTATTTAAAAAACAGATATTTTTACTCTTAAAACATGATATTTTATCTCAAAAAATATATATTTTTACTCATAAAGGTGTTGCTTTAACTCTGATATATTTATTTGTCCTTCAATGTAATGTAATCATAATTTGTGGCTATATTAAAAACTATGATATTTTATCTAAAATAACAAATACTTTTTCTCATAAAACTGTTACTTTAACTGAGGAAGAAAAACAGAAACTCTGTTATATATATATATATATTTATTGTAATATATTCATAATTTTTGACTATATTAAAAAATATGTTACTTTATCTCAAAAAACAAATACTTTTACTTATAAAAGTATTACTTTAACTCTATCATATTATTATTCAACTTTCTTTGTATTTATTATTAAAAAACGTAATACTTTATTCAAAAAAACAGATATTTTTACTCTTAAAATATGATATTTTGTCTCAAAAAATAAATATTTTTACTCATAAAGGTGTTGCTTTAACTCTGATATATTTATTTGTCCTTTAATGTAATGTAATCATAATCTGTGGCTATATTAAAAAATATGATATTTTATCTATAATAACCGATACTTTTTCTCATAAAACTGTTACTTTAACTGAGAAAGAAAAACTAAAAAAAAAGCTGTTGACCCGTGGACCTGGTCAATAGGATCCGCGGATCCGCGGGTCAAATAGGATCCGTCTTACGGATGGAGACCCGCACTACAAGAAAATATTGAAATTATTCGGCTCAGGGACTGGTAAACCCTAGAACGGACTGTCACCACGAATCACAACCCAGAGAACCAAGGAAGAAGCCACAAAAGCCTCGCCACAACACTTAAACCTCACAGCCTTAAAACCAGAAAACCCTAGGTACCCGGGATCTGAATCGAACCACCCAAAACCCTAATCCACTCAGAAGAAGGGTCTTGTACACAGAGATGGTGAACAAGACAGCAAGCACAAAGATCTCACCTCTCACACACAGAAGAAACCCCAAATCAATCCAGCAAGAGACTGGAGTTTTAGAGAGAGAGAATAGCACAGAGCAATAGAAGAATCGAGAGAATTTGAGAGATGAGAGAGAAGTAACAGATGTGTAGAATAAATTAGGGTTCTGGAAAATACCATTAAGTAGGCACACATCAACAACTCAGATTGAGCAGAGATCAACGGACCAGATCAAGCCAAACAAGGTCCACGGATGTCATATTCGGATCCCGCAGTCTGACCCACTGAGCCGAGTCAACACATGGGCTGAATGGTCTTGGGCTGGTGGCTTTGGGTGTTGGGCTGCAATTTTTGGGCCAGGTTAACAATGGGCCACCTTTATCAACAATCTCCACCTTGGCTCATTGTGTGATTCAATTAGACATTATTGGGAAATACCAGTCATCATCATTGCCGACTGCCTTCCTAGCACTTAAGCCAAGAAGGACTTATGTTACAGAAGCACTAAAGCTAACTGTAACTAAGAAATGATCTCAACAAGCACACAACAAGTCAAGTTCCCCCATTGAATTAATCATAAGCACAAAGCAAATATCAATTCAACAGTTTTGGATTTAATAGAAACACACAAGAATCGTTAAACCCAACATGAAGGGTAACTAACAAGGTAACTAATCACCAAAGTGTCAAAATTTAGAATTTTTAAACAAGTTTTGAACTTTGATAGGCGGACACTTAGTACCCATATCAATTTGGATTAAATTAGGATGCCACTTTTTCAAGATTAACCAAACCTTTGAAATAATATCTCTTATAAAATGAAACGAACATCAATGTGTTTGGTTCAATCATGAAAAACGGGTTTTGCAAAGTTGAATACCAGATTGAGAGTCGAAAATACAACAACTTTTTGTTTTAGAAAACCAATTTTGAAAAAAAAGACCTTTAAGCCACAAAGCTTCTTTTAAAGCCTCAGTAACAATAACATATTCTGACTCTGTTGTAGACAGGGCCACAATATGTTGCAGTTGGTATTTCCAACTTATACATGAGCCACAAAGTGTAAAAACATAAGAAGTTATTGATTTTCTGTTGTCTTTGTCATTAGCATAATTAGAATCAACATATCCTTTCAAAATTATACCAGAATCACATTTTGAAAAACACAAACTATAATCAGAAGAATGCCTCAGATATCTAAGCAACCACTTAACAGCATTCCAGTGCACCATACCAGGGTTGGACATATATCTACTCAAACAAGAAACAACATAGGTTATATCAGGCCTAGTGCTCACCATTAAGTACATAACAGATCCAATATCATTAGCATAAAGAATGTTTTGCATATCACATATTTCAGGTTCAGTCTTAGGAGACTGTTCCTTACTTAACAGAAAATGAGAGGCAAGAGGCACATTCACAGATTTAGCATTAGACATAGAAAATTTTTGTAAA
Organism: Rehmannia glutinosa; assembly: GCA_016081115.2. Classification (NCBI taxonomy): domain Eukaryota; kingdom Viridiplantae; phylum Streptophyta; class Magnoliopsida; order Lamiales; family Orobanchaceae; genus Rehmannia; species Rehmannia glutinosa. Next base: position 131,780 of record JABTTQ020000725.1, read on the forward strand.
ATCTTTTCTATATAAGAGGACTGATGCAAATAAATGACAGATTTAAACCTGTCCGTATCAATGTTCATTCCCAAAATCTTTTTAGCATCACCCAAGTATTTCATGTCAAATTTAGCACTTAGACAATTTCTAACATGATCAATAGATTTGATGCAAGGTCCAGCAAGTAACATATCATCAACATACAGTAGCAAGAACACAGGAGTTTCAGTACCAAGTTTAAAGTAAAGGCAATGATCAAATTGGCTTCTACAAAACTTTAAATCAAGCATACATTGATCAAACTTTTTATTCCATTGTCTTGGAGACTGTTTTAGACCATACAAAGATTTTTGAAGTAAACAGACATAATTTGGCTTGGATTTGTCCTCAAAACCCTCAGGTTGTTTCATAATTTTTTTTTCATCCAAGTCACCATGAAGGAAAGCAGTTTTAACATCCAACTGTTTCAATTCCCAGTCAAATTGAGCAACAAGAGCAAGCATAATTCTCACAGTAACAAATTTAACAACAGGTGCAAAAATTTCTGTGTAATCAATCTCTTCCTTCTGAGTAAAACCCTTAGCAACTAATCTAGCTTTAAACCTAACACCTTCAGATTCTTGTTTAATCTTGTAAAGCCATTTACAATCAACTATAGAGCAGTTAGGGGGTTTAGGAACAAGAATCCATGTGTTATTAACATGCAGAGAAGTCATTTCATCATGCATAGCACTTAGCCATTTAGTAGATTCAGCAGAATTCATAGCTTCAGAGAAGGTTTTAGGCTCAGAACCATCAATAGATTCAAACACAGAAAACACATAAGATGTCATGTGAAAATCAGCAAATTTGTTTGGGACTCTAACATGCCTCCTAGTTCTATCCCTAGTTAACACATAATCATTCAATTCATCATGATTATCGAATGTGAGTTCATTCTCAGTGTTAACATCAGGAAAATCATTATGCATATCATGCACATTGTCATGCTGAGTATTATCTTCAATATGCACATCATTATCATTCACATTGACAGGCAAAGCATCATTGATATGAGAATCAACAGGAACAACAATATTAGGAGACACATTAGAAAGCTCCACCTCATTTGGAGTAGTATCATTTTCAGAGACAGTTTGAGGAGAAGAATGCACAAAGCAAGGGAATTCAAGTTCATTGAATAACACATCCCTACTAATTATAGTTTTAAAACCAGGTTCTCCTCTATTCCAAAGTCTATAGCCTTTAACCCCTTCAGGGCAACCAAGAAAAACACATTTTATGGACCTTGGATCTAATTTGTCAGTCTTTTGATGCACAAATGCAGCACATCCAAAGATTTTCAAATTAGAGAAATCCACAACTTTCCCAGTCCACACCTCTTCAGGGTATTTCCCTTCCAAGGGGACTGAGGGGGACCTATTGATTAAATAGGTAGTTGTTACTACAGCTTCTCCCCAGAACCTTTTAGAAAGTCCAGAGGTAGCAAGCATGCTCCTCACTCTTTCTAAAAGTGTTCTATTCATCCTTTCAACAACACCATTTTGCTGAGGTGAATAGGGCACAGACTTGTGTCTTTTTATACCAAATTCATCACAAAGATTGTCCATTAATTGATTACGAAATTCCAGGCCATTGTCAGTTCTCAAAACTTTAATCCTTTTGACAGTTTGGTTTTCAATAAGAGTTTTCCAAGTTTTAAACTTATCAAAAACATCAGATTTGTTCTTCATTAAAAACACCCAAACTTTCCTGGAATAGTCATCAATTATGGACATGAAATATCTATTTCCTCCATGAGTAGGCACAGTAGAGGGACCCCAAACACCAGCATGCAGGTACTCAAGAAATTCAGTACTAGCTGATTGTTTTGGATTAGTAGGGGAAGGGAACTTGACTCTTTGATGTTTGCCATACACACATGATTCACAGAAAGACAAAGCATCAAGTTTGTTTTTACCAAAGCAACCCTTATTCTGAAGAATGTCAAGACCTTTTGAGCTAATGTGACCAAGTCTTTTATGTCACAAATCAGTCAAATCATTTGACACAGGATTAGCAACAACATTCACAGAATTTGGCACATAAGAATCATGTTTAGCATGTAAGACATAGAGATTTCTGTTCTTTTCAGCTTTAGCAATAATCATAGAACCCCTCATGAGTTTCATAACACCCTTCCCCCGTCTTCCCTCATAGCCATCATATTCAAGCATAGCACAGGATATCAAATTATTGGATAAATCAGGAACATGCCTTACATCATTAAGAGTCAAAACATAACTAGTATCAAGCTTTAAACACACAGTACCAACACCAATCACTTGACACTTTTTATCATTAGCCATGGAAAAAGATCCATTTTGCACTGAAGCATAAGTATTAAACAAATGTTTAAAAGATGTCATGTGGAATGTGCATGCTGAATCAATTAGCCATTCATTATCACTGAAAGCATTTGAAGGCACATAATTCACAGAATCAGGCAGCTCATGCACCATAAACACATCACCCATGTGATCATTAGAAGTAGTCAAGTTCACAGAGTCATTGGCTTGGTTTTTATTGTTCTGGTTATTGTTTTGATTATTGTTCTGGTTAGTCCTGGGTTTAGTACACTCTTTGATGTAATGACCATGCTCACCACAATTATAGCATTTCCTGTTATTCCTAGGTCTGGAACTAGACCTACCTCTGCTTTTGCTTCTTTTTCTACCTGATTTATTGTTGTTGTTATTCCCATTTATCCTATTCTGAGGTCTACCCCTGACATGCATAACCTTCCCTAACCCCTGTTCATTCCCCTTAGATATTTTCAGATCTAATTCCTTACTCTTAAGGCCATTAATCACAGTATCAAAGGTAATTGAGTCTCTACCATACTTAATGGCAAATTTCACATCAGCATATGAATCAGGGATGGCATTTAGCAATACAATAGGGGTATAATCATCAATGTTTTTATCACCAGTCAACTTTATAACTTGTATCAATTTTGTAAAAACATCAAGGTTTTCATCCATATCCTTTGTCAAGTCAAGTTTAAATCTAAAAAACTTTTCAAGTAAGAACAGTTTGGAAGGTAATGAAGTTTCAGTAAAAAGTTCTTCCAACTTGTTCCACAATTCCTTGGCACTTGACAGTTTGCCAACTTTTCTTAACACAGAATCATAAAGGTTTAGGATAATGGATGAATAAGCAAACTCATCCAGTTCAGCTTTAATTTCAGCAGTATCTTTATCAGTATACTTTTGTTCAACAGCTTTAAAACATTTTTGTTGAATCAAAATGCCCTTCATTTTTTGTTGCCAAATAGAAAAATCAGTTTTTCCATTTAAGGGTTCCATGTGATAGGCAGAAACACCAGTCATTATCACAGATATAAACAAGAGTATATCACACAGATAAGACACAGGTAATTCACAAAGTACACAAGAAGTACACCAAGATCACAAGGAACAGAACATCAGAAGCAGTATAAGTGGACCACACAGAGTCCAAGAAGTGCAACAATAAAATGAACAGCAAGCAATTAAGGACCATACAGAGTCCAACAGAGAACAACAAAAAAGAAAAGGACCACACAGAGTCCAACAGAAAGCAGTAAGGCCCTAGGGTGGATCCCCCTCGCACCTCAGGATTCCACTGCGCTCGTGGCACAGGGTCAAGAGGCTTGATGCTTAGGGTTTCCCTTGAAAATACTACTGAATAAAAGTAAGAGGAGAGAGAAGAGAATAATCCTTACAACCAGGAGCAAGTCCTGGGTATCAAACCAGTCACAGAGATCACCAGGAGCCAAGAATCACCAAGATCCAAAGACGAACGTAAGCACCAACCCACCACGAGGCAGATAGGTGCTCTGATACCACTGTTGGGTATCTATCTGCCTCAAATAGATCGATACACTTAGTACCGAAATCAAAGATTACAAACTCAATCAACCTATTAATACAAATATACTCTAGACTCTTTCTTGAAAGTAAAGTACAAAAAAGAATGAAACTGAAAGTTACAAGAAAAATTATAACACAATCAGAACGGATACAACCCTAGAATCCGAATATTGAAATTATTCGCCAGTGGACCAGTAAACCCTAGAACGAATCGTCACCATGAATCACAACCCGAGGAGAACCAAGGAAGAAGCCACAAAAGCCTCGCCACAACACTTAAACCTCACAGCCTTAAAACCAGAAACCCTAGGTACCCGGGATCTGAATCGAACCACCCAAAACCCTAATCCACTGGAAGAAGGGTCTTGTACGAGAGATGGTGAACAAGACAGCAAGCACAAAGATCTCACCTCTCACACACAGAAGAAACCCCAAATCAATCCAACAAGAGACTGGAGTTTTAGAGAGAGAGAGTAGCACAGAGCAAGAGAAGAATCGAGAGAATTTGAGAGATGAGAGAGAAGTAACAAATGTGTAGAATAAATTAGGGTTCTGGAAAATACCATTAAGTAGGCACACATCAACGGCTCAGATTGAGCAGAGATCAACGGACCAGATCAAGCCAAACAAGGTCCGCGGATGTCATATTCGGATCCCGCAGTCCGACCCACTGACCCGAGTCAACACATGAGCTGAATGGTCTTGGTGGTGGCTTTGGGGTTGTTGGCAATTTTGGGCCAGGTTAACAATGGGCCACCTTTATCAAAGAGCACCAAATAAAACACCGTAGAAATAATATATAAACCCCATGTGATCGATCACTATTTAAGAACATCAAATTCTTTCATTTATGTGTATACACAATGCTATTAACTCTCTAAATGTCAAAAAAATTCCAATTGCTAAAATAATTGAATATCCTTAATTAAACATCTTGATTGGTACAATTGACACAAGTTCATCTACAATAATTTGGGCTCATACTCCGTGAAGAAGCCTAGTGCAATGAAGAAAGTGCAACAAGAAATCGGAAGTTCATTGATTGGAAAAGAAAAGGTCGGTGGTCGAAGATGATATCGAAAAGTTTCCTATTTAAAGGCAATCATAAAGGAGACTATGAGATTGTATCCACCCAATCCATTATCAGTGCCAAGAGAAACTACGGATAGGTGCATCGTAGATGGATATGAAATCCAACCGAAAACAATTGTGTTCATGAACACATGGGCAGTTGGTAGAGATCCGGATTACTGGGAAAATCCAAATGAATTCATGCCTGAGCGATTCTTGAATAGAAATATCGATTTTAAAGGGCAAGTTTCGGGGGTTTTGCTTCCATTTGGATCGGGGAGAAGAAGCTGCCCTGGATTGTCGCTAGGAGTTGCAGTCGTGGAAATGGCGTTGGCTAATCTACTCTACTCTTTCGATTGGGAATTGCCTCATGGAATGAGTGAAGAAGATATTGACACTCAAGGAACACAAGGACTTACAATGCAGAAGAAAAATCCTCTTTGTCTTATGGCAAAAACTTATTTCTAACCATATGGAACTCACCATTACATTGTAAGGTTTGTATAATTATCTATGCTCAAATATTAAGGTCTTATTTAGTGCATCAAGCATGCTTGTAACTATTGGGAGGTTTTTACAAAAAATACTTTAACCATTAAAAATCAAAACCACAAGTGTTAGTGGCGCGTGTCCGATAAAATCAGTGTTCACATATTCTGTTAAAATAAGAGAAATCGATGGGTAAAGTAATAAACCGTCACCAACACAACCTTTAAGAAAACAAAGAACCCGACAACATCAAAATGATATGGAAAATGAATGACTGAGAGTATTTACAACATATTGAATTTCAGGCTGCATGCGTTACAATGAGATAGAAAAGATGAATCCTATATAAGAGTGTAGATAGATTATTTATTTAATTTACACACAATAATTTACGAGATAATCCGCCACCAAGTTAATTTCATATAAACTTATTCATTCAATTTGATAAGCCTTAAAAATAAGACTTGGTTGGAAAAACAACAAGAGGATTTTTCCTTGAAATTGTGGTGCCGTGTTTTTCAGTCACATCCAAGTCTTCCCCATTCGCTCCATCAGGTAATGCCCAATCAAACTTGTACATGAGATTTGCTAATGTATGCTCCAATGACATAGCAGCAAATTCAATTCCAGGACAGATTCTCCGTCCAGCCCCGAACGGGATCAACTGGAAATCGAATCCCCTGAAATCAACCGAAGAATTCAAGAATCTCTCGGGCATAAATATTTCGGGCTCTTGCCAAAGAGACGGGTCCCGACCGATAGCCCACACGTTAATCAAGACCTCCGTCTTGGGTGAAATGTCGTATCCCATTACGTTCACATATTCTCTGGCGGCGCGGGGATACATAGCCACTGGAGGGTGGAAACGGAATGTTTCCTTGATCACGGCTTTCAAATACTGCATCTTCTGCAAGTCATGAGAAGTTATGTGTTGTTTCCCTTCCATAATCTCTCTTATTTCGTCTTGCAGTTTCTTCATGACAGTGGGGTGCCTTATCAGCTCTGTCATTACCCATTCTAGACTCGTCGATGAAGTTTTGGTTCCAGCTCCTAAAACGTCCTGTTTTTAAACCAATTTATTTTTTTTTATCCCTATTTTTTAGCATTAAAAAAAATTAAAATAAAAGAATATCCAATCGCACCCTAAAAGTTGTCATTTCAGAGGAATAAGGCTTAACTGCATATCTAGTCCTGTAACTCTTAGGGGGCTGACAATTCTAGTCTTTTAACTTCTTGATGTGACAATTTCAGTAATTGGTGATTTTATTCTTTAGTCAAAATAGCAGTTACAGTCTTGTAACTTTTAAATGTCACATATATTTTGGCTATTTTAGATAAAGAATAGACGTATTTTGGTAATAAATAAAATATTGAAATGCTCGTTTACACCAAAATCGCACCAAATCTGAACATGTAGCAACAATTAGAACTAATAAGATCAAATTTCGCAAAGTATCAAATTCTTATATGACAAAAATTGTTAACTAAAATATTTGCAAGACCAAAAATACTAGCCTCGTATAGTTAACGGATCAATTTTGTAATTAAGCCCCTATAGTTACAGGACCGTTTTGCAATTAGGGAGGTCTCTTGTGAGACCGTCTCACTGATCTAAATACGTGAGACGAGCCCCATTACCTAAAATTCACATGTCCCTTCTCTCTCTATATATATATTCACGTGTCTTTCTCTCCCTCCCCACATCTCACTCCTTCCATGGTCCCCCCTCTTTCTCTCTCCTCACACCTCACTCCTCTCATGGTCCCTCCTCTCTCTCTCTCTCTCTCTCTCATCATCTAACTCTTCTTGTGGTCCCTCTCTATCTCTTTTCACGTCTATTATAATTCTTTCTCTCTACATGAATGAAACAAAGGAAAAATATGGAGAAAATAAAGTATCACTTTTTATGAAAAAGTACCACATTAGACTCGAATAGTATCACTTTTTATTAAAATATAGATCACTTCTTATAAAAAAAATATCACTTTTTATTAAAAATAATATCATTTCTTTGGAAAAGTATCACTTCTTATAAAAAAAGTATCACTATTTATTAAAAAAGTATTACTATTCATTAAAAAAGTATCACTTTTTAATAAAAAAAATTATTTATTTTTAAAACAAAGTATCAATTTTTATAGAAAAAGTACACATCTTATTAAAAAAGTGTCACTTTTTACTAAAATAAAATTTATTTTTATTAAAAAAAATATCACATGTTATTAAAAAAGTATCACATGTTATTAAAAAATTATCATTTCATATTAATAAAGTATCACATTTTATTGAAAAAGTATCATTTCATTTTAAAAAGTATCACATTTTATTGAAAAAATATCATTTCGTATTAAAAAAGTATCATTTCGTAAAAAGTATCACTTATTAATAAAACAAATATTACTTCGTGATTAAAAAAATATCACTTTTTTTTAAAAAAAGTATCAATTATACCATGAAAAGTATGCGTTTTTAAAGTATCATTTTCTTTGGGTATTTATTTTATGAAAAATTTGGATTTTGTGAGATTTTTATAAGTAAAATGTGTGTGTAGAGAGAGGGACATGAGGAGAGAGAGAAAGGACAAGTTAAGAGAGAGGAACTGGGGAGGGGGAGGAGAGGAGAATGAGGAGGGGGGACCAGTGAGAGAAGAGTGGAAAAATAGGGAGGATGGAGACCATGTGAAGATCCGTCTTACGGATCTAAATCCGTGAGACGGTCTCACATAAATTTTTGTGTTGCAATTAAGCCGATGAATTCATTTCACGTAACGAAATGAAAAAACATGCATTGCACGAGAAGAAGAGAGAAAAATATACATGTCATCGTCTTACCGAAATTACAGCTTTAACGGTTGTCCGGTCAATGGAGATACCGGGAGTATTACCCTGGTGTATACCAAGCAGTATATCAACAAAGTTGTCTTTACTTTCATCTGCACCCTTGTTCGTCAAGTGCTCCTCAATAACTGCTTCCAAGATCTCATCCACTTTCTCAACGTACATATCGATTGCAGCATTAAAACCAGTAAGCCAATTAATCCAACCAAGACACGGAATAAATTCCCCGAGCGTGAGATTAAACACCAATCCCGCGGCTTTCTTCATCCCCTCCAGGAACTGTTTCCCATGCCGCGTCTCACTGTACTTTTTCCTGAAAGCCGCTCGACAAATCAAATCATTCGAAAGCAACGTAAACGCGTCGGTCAAGTTAACCGGCCTGGACGACAAGCAATCCTGTTTAATCTTTCCCACCAGGAGATTCATTTCTTCTTCCATGATGGCATTATACGATTTCACTCTCGCGCTGCTAAGCAATTCGTGGACGAAGATGCTACGCAGCTTCCTCCACTGAACCCCATAAGGCGTGCCGAGCAAGCCTTTGAAGTCGTACATGATTTTCTTGAGGGAAATTAGTACGGACCGGTTCGCGAAGGTGATATCGTGAGTTTTAGATATCTCCTTGGCGAACTCCGCGGATGATACCACCAACACGGGTTGTGATCCGAATTTGAGAGACATTAAGGGACCGTATTTTCTGGATAAGTTCCAGAGAGAACGGTGAGGCAATTGGCCGAGTTGATGAAGGTTTCCTATGACGGGGAGTTTTGGTGGGGAGGGTGGCAATTTCGTCGTATTGCCACATGAGTTGGTCTTTATGGTGAAATACCATCCACATAATAAAACTATAAGAGTGATCATGAGAGAATACCATTGGAATTCCTCCATTGTATGGTGAAAAATAATTCTGAGAGAAATTTGGGTTGTAAATGGGATGTCTTATGAGCTGATGGGGGCAGTTTTATATAGGAGCAAATGCTTGAAAAAATGATTTTTTTTTTCCTTTTTTTTGGCCCTGGATCTTGCAACTTTGGCATAATATGCATTTGACAAGAAAATAAAGGATAGGTGCTAAGTGTACGTAGTTTTTTTAATTTATTACTTTTCTTGTAAATGGTATGTATAATTATGCTTAATTAACTGGGTTTTGTTTGTCGTCTGACGAAATGAGTTAAGATGCTAAAATTGAGCATAAATTATCAACCCGGCATCATTCATTTGAGTCGCTCGTGGCTGAGCTTCTTCTGACAACATGGCAAATGAAGCCCATTTTCGGTACGGACCAGCTCGAGGCTTTTCAAACAAACCAGAATCCCTGTTAAATTCGGGAAACTGGAAAATTAATTTAAAATTCGAACGTGGCCCTCACTTGAAACTTAAAGAACAAGGATATTAAAATTTCCGATGATTAATTTGATAGTGAAAGCGCATCTAAAAACGCAAAATTTGCACTTATAGTCACATCCATAGATTTTCCATTGTATAATCATGTTGATATGGTCAAATCCTAGTCCTTTAAGTCATTAACCCATGCATCGTCAATGGTAGAAGTATAATATAATTTGATTCAACATCATCTCTTTCAAACTGGCAAGCAACAAATACTGATAATTACTCTTCAAAAAATATAATTAGTGTTGATTGCAATAGCTGGCACATATAATTTAATTTGATTATGATTGCTCATCTTGTAAGAGCTCAAAAAACACGTAAAAGATTTTATCCATTGTCTAGTGACGTTGAAGTGATTAATTACCGGCTAATCGATGCTCCCAAAGTGGGCATAGGCTCCTTCTCATGTCGCCAAAATGGGCACAACCAAGTGACGGGTCTATCTCGCGTATAGAGGGGAAATCAGTGGATTTTAAGTAAAATCACGCTTCAAGCCCATTTCTTGTGTGCGCGAGGCCCATCTTTTCAAGCTCTATGAAGTGTTTCTCATTACAAACTCAACAAAACAACCACCTTTTTCCATTGTGGGTTAGAAACTTCTTTTCAAACACTTGTATTGTTGGAAAAATCGGTTTTGTTAAGCCGAAATTCTAAGTGTGGGAACTCGTTAATTTTGGAAATGAGTGGTGCAATTATTTTCACAAAACCATTTATGGGTGAGTGAGAAATCGATGCACAAATGATACACTTAGAAAGATATATTGTGGGAAATGTATCCAACTTATATGGAAGTTGGTAGATTGGTCAAATCCGGTGTTTGGTAAGTTGCTTGATTTTATCCGTTAAATAGGCAACTTTGACCCAAATCACCAATTTATGGTAACAAGATTGATTGCATCAAATCATTCCTAAATCGATTAAGGCCACAATTGGAAGGCTTGACTTGACACAAATCAATCTAAAATATGAAGGATTTGATTGAGGATTGATGGGCTTGATTGTGTCCAAAATTATTGGGGCTTTTCTTTGGTGAAACCCTTATGTTTTCCCTATATATTGGAGTCATCCTTCAGTGGTTTTTCGTGCAATATACATCACAAACACAGAGCAAATTCGTGCATTCATATCACAGTCTGTCACTCAAAATTCTGCATTACCCAGAAGTGTCACGTAGAAGTGTGGTGTCACCTCGAGGCCTCACTTATCTCGGTTCACGGGTAGAAGGATTTGTGGTGCTCCTATCCTTTACCAAAGTCGTTGTATCTTGGGAGACTCGTTCGCAACCGTGAGCATCGTGACGGGGCAACAAGAGTCTTAAAGGAAGAGTTCGCTCGCCTCGACTTGCTTTACTGCTTTCTCTTTTGCTTTGCTTGTAATAGACTATTGTTAGTTCAAATTATCCCCCGTTGTATCCCTTTGATTTTTATTGTAATCCCAACAATTTTAAGACTCTTGTTTGTAATTTGGGTGATGGCGTCTTCAAGCAACGCGATGACTCGATTCGAGTAGGTGTGGCCTCGGGTGTGACAACACCTCCGACAACACCTGTTTTCGTTTGTCCCTCGCTTTTGGTGTGACCACACCTTCGCCACACCTCCGCCAACACTCTCGCTCCTGCCCGAGTCGACGATTGTGGGGGTTGTGACCACACCTTCATCACACGTCCTGTTTCCGAACGTTCCGGAAACTCGGGAAGTGTTACAAAGACCTCTGCTCGGATATGCTCCAATGCGTGGAGGGTGTGACCACACCTTCCGCACACCCCAAAGATTCGACAGCCCAGTGTGGCCTACGGTGTTACCACACCTTCCGCACACACCCGGTTTCGATGCTCAGCCGAGTGTGGCCGGTGTGACCACACCTGTGGCCTCACTTCAGGCTTCACATGGTTCTGCCTCTGGCATAGGTGTTACGTCAGTGTTGGCAACACCTTCGATCACACCTGTTCCAGCGACTGTGGCTGCCCATGCCGAAAGGCCGGAAACATTTACCGGGCTCAATTTTAACACGTGGCAGCAAAAGATGTTCTTCTATCTAACAACCCTAAGCTTGGTGAGGTTTCTTAAATAGGACCCTCCTGTTGTTGCCCCAAACGATACCAATATGGATCGTAGGGCTGCCCTTGATGCATGGGGTCAAGGGGACTACTTGTGCAAGCATTACATCCTTAACGGGTTGGATAATGCGTTGTACAGTGTGTATGCCTCGTTCAAAGGTACTGCCAAGGGACTGTGGATCTCGTTGGACAAAAAGTACAGAACGGAGGATGCCGGCACCAAGAAGTTCATTGTCGGCAGATTCTTGGAGTATGTGATGGTTGACACCAAGACTGTTATGAGTCAACTCCAAGAATTGCAGTTGATTTTGCATAGCATCCATGCTGAAGGGATGCAGTTGTGTGAAACCTTCCAAGTGGCTGCAATAATTGAAAAGTTGCCGCCTAGTTGGAGGGATTTCAAAAACTATCTCAAGCATAAGAGGAAGCAAATGGGCTTGGAGAATTTGATTGTGAAATTGCGCATTGAAGAAGGCAATAGACAATCGAATGCCAAGCATGAAAAGGCCTTGAAGGAACCTTGGTACACCTTGAAAAGGGATTCTTCAAGTTGAATGTAATGGTTGTGTGCCGCGTCAATGATGCTAATAAAACTGTTGTTTCTTCCTCTTATATGATTAAGTTATGATTTATGGCATGTTAGACTTTACATGTTAACATGAATGCCATAAAGAAATTGGTGAATATGAAATTATTACCGAATGTTAAATTGGACTCACAATATAAATGTGGAATTTTATGTTGTGATACTGCGATAGCTAAATAGCTATGGGCAGGGCACAAAGTGCCAACTTGAGTGCTATGACATCTTGGGTGTCATAACACGTAGCTAAACGCATGTTAATGAAGGCATGAATAAATCTAAATGCCCTTGTGAGAGGTATATGATTAAGCGTCCCCTTGTGAGGGAGCACATGGCAAGTTAACTCTACCCAAAATTTGGTGAATGGATGCAACTGAGTCCTTTAGGCCTTCTGGGAAATTCTTTGGAATTTTGCCTAGGCAATTGGATTATTTTTCAGTTGGCGATCCAATCACGGTTGAACTTGTGAGAAATAACAATTGTTTAATTGATAATTCTCAAAGTTGACATTGTTGCACAATGTGGGGTGGATGAGTTATGCCACAAATGTGGGGGTGGTTGGGAAATTTAAATTTACCTCAATCTTGACAAAGATTTACCCCAATGGCTACGGAGTCAAAGAAATACAAGTTTCTTTGAGAGATATCCTTAGAAATGAGGATGTGGGTCAATTGGCATTAACAATGCTAGTTGATAGCTAAGAGGGGTCACCTGTGATTTCTTTTATTGATGTGCATCTTTAGTGTACTCTTGAGTGTTGCAATATTGCACACATTGAGGTACCAAGAAAAAGGTGCAGAAAAGGGCCTTAAAAGCTAACCTTATCAAGGTAGACCTTAACGGATTGTTGTACCCAAATTTGTTGGGAACATATACAACAATTAAGTCATTGAATGAATAATGACAAGTTTGACAAATGACAAAGTCAAACGAATCTCTTCTAATAAGAGATAACATATTGAGAATAGTTTGCACGAGCTTAATGTGTTATAAAGCCACATTGACATTGAAGGGCTTGAAAGTCCACCGGTGGCACTTATGTCAATTCAAGTGGTTACACATGCTCAGAGACTATGTGCTCAAATATGTAAAGAAATTGATCTCAATCTTGCGCACAAATTTGATTGAAGTGGAGATCAATTGTAAATTGCTAGAGGGAATTGGTGTAAAATCCACAACATAAAGAACAGTTTCTAGTGGAAACCCAACCATGATGACTGGAGATCCCAAGAACTTGGTTCAATGGAAAAACTAAACTTTAAACTGTTCAGTTATAACACTTGGTACCTAGCTTCCAGCTAACCATTCCCTAGAGAGCACCACCAAGTGATTGAACCTGCTGACTGTGGTGAGGTTAAGTCCTACAGACTTTTAATGATGTCCTATACCTAATAAGGTGAGGTATTGCAGGTACCCTCCGATAGCAAGGTCACCTATGTAAGTGTGAGGACGGGTCGCCTCAATGAAACACTTATGAATCCCAAGTGTGATCCATGGCCAAAACGGACACAACCAGAGAACTTCGAGATAAGCAGAAGTGTTGTTGTGTAAATACTGTTGTCTTGGTATATTCGTAAGAGGAGTAGTTCAAGGCATCGTGTCCACTAAGCCGCGGATATATCCGATAGTATCTTACTAAGGAAGGTTCAAAGCCACAAGCTACCTATCCCGATGCAACAATGTTTCGGTGAGTGGAGAGGATGCATGCATGCATTCATGCATCGTGTCCACTCATGTGGGGGATTGTTGGAAAAATCGGTTTTGTTAAGCCGAAATTCTAAGTGTGGGAACTCGTTAATTTTGGAAACGAGTGGTGCAATTATTTTCACAAAACTATTTATGGGTGAGTGAGAAATCGATGCACAAATGATACACTTAGAAAGATATATTGTGGGAAATGTATCCAACTTATATGGAAGTTGGTAGATTGGTCAAATCCGGTGTTTGGTAAGTTGCTTGATTTTATCCGTTAAATAGGCAACTTTGACCCAAATCACCAATTTATGGTAACAAGATTGATTGCATCAAATCATTCCTAAATCGATTGAGGCCACAATTGGAAGGCTTGACTTGACACAAATCAATCTAAAATAGGAAGGATTTGATTGAGGATTGATGGGGTTGATTGTGTCCAAAATCATTGGGGCTTTCCTTTGGAGAAACCCTTATGTTTTCCCTATATATTGGAGTCATCCTTCAGTGGTTTTTCGTGCAATATACATCACAAACACAAAGCAAATTCGTGCATTCATATCACAGTCTGTCACTCAAAATTCTGCATTACCCCAGAAGTGTCACGTAGAAGTGTGGTGTCACCTCAGGCCTCACTTATCTCAGTTCGCCGGGTAGAAGGATTTGCGGTGCTCCTATCCTTTACCAAAGTCGTTGTATGTTGGGAGACTCGTTGCCTGCAACCGTGAGCATCGTGAAGGGGAAACAAGAGTCTTAAAGAAAGAGTTCGTTCGCCTCGACTTGCTTTACTGCTTTCTTTTTCGCTTTGCTTGTAATAGACTATTGTTAGTTCAAATTATCCCCCGTTGTATCCCTCTGATTTTTATTGTAATCCCAACATGTATATCAATACATATGCAACAATTCCCCACATGTTTAAAAATTATAAAGAATAAAGGAGTTCTATTGATGAGTTAGATGAGAGTAAAAAATGCATCGAGACTGGTGTCTTTAGGACTATATAAATCAGACCCTGAAAACAAGACATAACATACATAAATTTGGTGAAGGTTTTAACGTTTATGAACCAAATACTCTTGTTGCATGTTAGAAATTGTATCTAACACATTCAACTATATAATTTCGTTGTTCAATTTCTTGTTGCGCCAATAGGCCGCGCACATGCCTGGTAGCTCATAAATTGTGAGGTCCCCAATTTTAACAACGTGAAATACGGTGTTATGTAGTGATTATTTATTTGGCTATGTATCACAAACCTATTATTAATGAAACGCGACTCTACTTTTATTTAATTCTTCCAACGTCAATTACGCATTTCGCATTTTTGAGCTTAGCAATTTTGTATTCTCATCTAGTATTAATACTTGATCGATTGACTACGACTTTAGAATTTTTGGACTCTCGATAATTTAGGAGTATATTCCGACCCTTATCCGAATATTTCATCTTATTCTATAATTCATCTCAACCAACTTCCAATTTATTTTTGGAGTACATATTTCTTATTTCACATTTTTATTTCAAGTTTCTAAATATTTAATTATTGATATTTATACATTTTATTTTTCTCAATTTTATAAAGAAAAGAGACCAAATATTTTTTTTTCTTTTTCCCTAATTTTCGAATTTATCACATAAAATGAGTAAATAACTCATTTTTCTTTGCATTACTATTTTATTATTTTTTTGTATCTCCCAACTAGATTATTATGGGACAAAAAAAAATAATAAATAAAATTTTGATAATTTTATTTCTATTTTATTTTATGTCTTGCAAGCCTACAATTAAAAATTTTCTATACAAATCCCACTACCCCATTAGTCAACTCAACAAATTTTAAATTTCCTCCTAAAAACTAGCTTTTCGCTTCATGTCCCTAGTAAAGGAAGCTAGCTATTTTCTTAGTTCCCTAATTATTCCCTACTAACCCATCTTTTAACATCAAAACTCTAAAATCCTCCCACATTTTCTCTAAGCATATGTTCATCTTCTTCTTCAAACCTTCAAACACTTAACCAAAAATTTCAAGAACTCACTCTTCTACTTACACAAAAAAATTCGAACCCCCTACAACAAGGTAAGAAATTGTGTTCAAAAAATCATCTTGTTATCCTCTAGCTCATCATCTTTACCTCTGAACCTAAGTTTGATTTTTGGATTGAGGTATACTTAGAAGACTTGGGAGACACTAAGAGCCTTACCATCATCTTGAAAAGGACTTCAAGACTTTGAAGATTTTGAAAAGAAATTGGACTATAAGGTAAGAAATGGGATTTTTAGTACATTTTCTTCTTCTCTTCTATTTTCCAAAATTTTGATACTACATTTTCATTTTTGGACTTTTAGGGGCTGACCTTAAGAGTTAGTTTAAGAGTGAGCAAAGAGACCCATTTTGAGACCTCTACTAGTCTCATTTCATCTACTACACAAGGTAAGTGTAGTTTTACCAATATTCTTCACCTCATTATTCTTCCCTTAAATTTTTAACCTCATTTCCTAACTCCTACATTTGTTTTGGCATTCATTGACCTAGGGGGCTAACCTAAGTCACTTCTCCTTCAATAGTGATTTATTTCATCTTTCACCAATCAATACGCGATCGTGGGGCGACTTCCTCGTCTTGCGATTTCGAATCTATAACGGGACTTATGTTCCACCTAATTTCTCAAGATATCGAAGATTATTTATCCTCCCGATAATCATCTTCATCCAAATAACTCCACCAACGCCATAATTGCCACTCGCGATTTTTGAAAATTTTTCTGAACTGCTTCCCGTAATCAATAATATTCGACTGCATGCTTGACTACCTGAACTTCTATTTACTTTCCTATCTGAGTCAACTTGGTGTGTCGAGCTCACAGTCGGAATGGATACATCAGGGATGTAACCTGGCAGCTCGGTTGCTATTCCACTCTTCCGGCCCCATCGTCATCCTAATCCCGCAACTGAGGGATGGAGTTTGTCCAAGGGAAGCGGATCGTTGTACTTGAGGTATAATCATGATTATGACAAATCCGAGCCTAACTAGCTCCACTTAAGGTGATAGGTCTTGGACCATCTTGCTCGGGGAGTTACAAGGAATAACGAAGGAATCGCTGTCTGATCCACACGATTCTGAAGTTAATCGGACCCGTTTGGTTGGCGCTACAAATCCGTACGCAACCGCTACTTGTTTTGCATTGGTTGGCGCTACAAATCCGTACGCAACCGCTACTTGTCTTGCATAGGATTGGCGCTACAAATCCGTATGCAATCCTCCTGTCTTGCTTGAATCACGTAGTGCCTGTGTGATCACGAACTGTTTTCTTAAAACTGTATAAGTATATTACTTAAATATATTTCTCACGACGCTTGTGGGCTGTGTGTGAAATCACGCATCATATCTCACGCATTTTTCATACGACTGTTTTCTTGCATCAAAATATATATCGCCATACTTGCACACGATCACCCAGAGATTTCTGTCTCATTCCCTCCTGTTTTCTAACCTTTAGATGGGGACAATGTTGAGGATGTTGACCCGACCGCAGATTGTTGACTCTCGCCCTGCCTGTCGAACTTGTACCATCTTTCTGATGATTGTACTTATTTCATGTACTTATGCGGATGTTGAACTCCCTTTTATCCTGCTACTCTTTTCACTTTTTGACTGTAATTTGAGGGCATAGGACCCTTGACATTTAAGATTTGGATATGGTGTTCTTTACTCTTTAGTTTTAGCCTGTAAACTTATTCAGGTTATTATGTCGGATGTATTTGGACCTCGTTAGACTTTAAGTTGTAATTCATACTTATGTTTGTTTTATTTCCGCTGCTTTAGACTCTGTTTCACTTAGGATTGTTGTATCATTGGTCTAGACTGTTGGAATCATTTCTATTTAAGTGGTTGATCATCGTCGCGTTGCGTTTGGGGCGTGACAGTTATGGTATCAGAGCTCGGTTAGTAAGATGGAAACTTACACCGAGCTGACCCAGGATAGGTTCCTCTGACCTTGGATTGGGTACCGCTACTAGATGACCTAAGTTGAATCTTGGATGAATATTTGACCTCTTTTGGGCTGTTATAGTGTTAAGATATCCGGATATTCCTCTATTTGGACGTTAGGTGATTTAGAAAATCCGTGATTTAGAGATTATAATGCCAGATATGGCGAGACTCGAAGAATATGATGATATCTCTTGATAAGTATATGATTTGGATGTGATATATTATGGGATCTAGACACCTAATGATATTACTTTGGGGAAAATGATAGTAGGGGAATCACTAAGTATATTGATCAATTATAATACCCTTGTGTTATTCATTCTCAAGTACTTGCACAAGCTTAAGTAAGGGAATTTGACTTGTGGTTTAGGTATCACGGATAAGATACATTAAGGATGTGACTATTATACGATCTCGACTAGATGTTACCACTAAATATCCCCTCCCGAGGATAGACGAACTATTTGATCAACTTCAAGGAGCGACGGTGTACTCGAAGTTTGATTTACAACAAGGATATTATCAACTGAAGATCCGTAAAGAAGACGTTTCCAAAACGGCATTTCAAACAAGATATGGACACTACGAGTTTGTAGTGATGCCTTTCGGTCTGACGAACGCACCAGCAGCGTTTATAGATCTGATGCATCGAGTCTTTCAACCTTATTTGGATCAATACGTAGTGATATTCATTGATGACATACTCCTATACTCTAAGTCTAGAGAAGAGCATGAACGTCATCTTAAAATTGTTTTGGAGACACTACGAGAGAATAAGTTGTATACCAAATTCATCAAGTGCGAATTTTGGCTTAGTGAAGTCGCATTCTTGGGACACATAGTATCCGGCACTGGGATCGCCATAGAGCCTTCGAAGGTACAGACAGTGGTTGAATGGAAACAACCCGAGTTTGTAACGGAGATCAAAAGTTTCTTAGGACTAGCTGGATATTATCGAAGATTTATCCAGGATTTCTCCAAGATAGCCGGACCACTCACTCGCCTAACCCAGAAGCAAGTCAAGTTTGTGTGGAATGACAAGTGTGAGGCTAGTTTCCAAGAGCTGAAGAAACGACTCACTACAGCTCCAGTCTTAGCCCTTCCAAAGGGAACAGAAAACTTCGTCGTCTACAGTGATGCATCAAAGGAAGGACTAGGAGCAGTGCTCATGCAGGAAGGAAAGGTCATCGCTTATGCATCACGGAAGCTCAAGCCGTATGAGGCCAATTACCCAACGTATGACTTGGAATTGGCAGCGATAGTATTCGCGTTAAAGAAATGGAGACACTATCTCTATGGAGCAATCTTCACGATTTTCACAGATCACAAGAGCTTGAAGTATCTATTCTCTCAGAAAGACCTCAATCTGAGGCAACGGAGATGAATGGAGTTAATTGAGGACTATCACTTTGATATTCAATACCATCCCGGGAAAGCTAACGTAGTAGCTGACGCCTTAAGCAGAAAGGCGAGTTTAGCCAGACTAATGATCGAGAGTGGAAATCATTAGAAGAGCTGAGCACTTGGAATCCAACGAGAACCAATGCTCATATTTCATGTGCTAACATTTCGGTTAAACCCGATCTGCTGAACGAGATCAAAGAAGCAGAGGGAACAGATGTGCATCTTCAAAAATTTAAAGAGAAGATACTTAAGGGAGAGAGTTCAGAATTCTCGGTACATGAAGATAGAATTATTAGATTCCAAAAATCGAGTTTGTGTACCGAGTGACGAGTATATTAGGAATAGAATCCTCGCAGAGGCACACCGTTCGAAATACACTATACATCATAGAGGAAACAAGATATATAAGGAATTGAAACAAAATTATTGGTGGGTAAACATGAAGAACCAGGTAGCGGAGTTCGTTGAGAGATGTTTGACTTGTCGACGAGTTAAAGCAGAACACCAAGGACCATCTGGTTTATTACAACCGTTGAGAATTCCCAAGTGGAAATTGGAACACATAACGATGGACTTCGTGACGGATCTACCAAGGACCAGATGAGGCCATGATGTTGTATGGGTAGTCGTAGACCGACTCACAAAATCTGCACACTTCTTACCCATGAAGAAAACTGACAGCATGCAGAAACTCACGCAGATTTATATCCGAGTGATCATTCGACTGCATGGAGTGCCAGTCGACAATGTGTCAGATAGAGACCCAAGGTTTGTCCCCAGATTCTGGAACTGCTTGCACGAGGAATTGGGTACCTCGCTAAGTTTCAGCACAACAGCACATCCACAAACTGATGGTCAGTCTGAGCGAACGATTCAAACCCTGGAAGATATGTTGCGAGCCTGCACGTTGGATTTCCAAGGAAGTTGGGATTCACATGTACCATTGGCCGAGTTCGTCTATAATAAAACTTGACTATCGGCCACAATCGGGATGGCACCCTCACGGCCTTGTATGCGGGCGAAAGTGTAGATCTCCACTACACTGGGAGATTGATGACCAATGGACTCCAAAAGAGAAACGAAAGTCACCCTCGATTCCAAAGGTCGACTTAGTTTAAGAGGCCATGGAGAAGGTCAAGCTGATCAAGGAACGAAGCCGCACAACTCAGAGCCGCCAAAAGAGTTACGCAGACAAGAGGAGAAAGGACTTGGAATTTGAAGCTAGGAGATGAAGTATTTCTTAGACTCTCTCCACGGAAGGGATTGATCAATCCAGAAGAAAGGAGAGCAAGTTGAGCCCGAGATATGTTGGACCTTACAAGATTTTGCGAGAGGATCGGGAAGTTAGCCTACCACTCGAAAGTTACCAACACAGTATGCGGGAATGCACGATGTATTCCACGTATCGAGGTTAAAGAAGTATCAACCAGATCTCGAGCATATCAACACCCAAGATACTCCTCCTATGATGGAAAATTTATCCTACATCGAGAAACCAATCCGGATCATTGACCAGCAGATATGTCAGTTGTGTAATAGAGAGATTCCGATGGTTAAAGTGGCATGCCAAAACCACAACCGAGACGAAGACGCAACGTGGGAAATGGAAGAAGACATGAGGAATCAATATCCAGAGTTGTTCTGAAGAGAATTTGGGGACCAAATTCTTTTAAGGAGGGGTGAATGTGAGGCCCCGAATTTTAACAACGTGAGATACGGTGTTATTTAGTGATTATTTATTCGGCTATGTATCACAAACCTATTATTAATGAAACGCGACTCTACTTTTATTTAATTCTTCCGACGTCGATTGCGCATTTCGCATTTTTGAGCTTAGCAATTTTGTATTCTCCTCTAGTATTAATACTTGATCGATTGACTACGACTTTAGAATTTTTGGACACTCGATAATTTAGGAGTATATTCCGACCCTTATCCGAATATTTCATCTTATTCTATAATTCATCCCCACCAACTTCCAATTTATTTTTGGAGTACATATTTCTTATTTCACATTTCATTTCAAGTTTCTAAATATTTAATTATGGATATTTATACATTTTATTTTCCTCAATTTTATAATGAAAAGAAACCAAATATTTTTTTCCCTAATTTTCGAATTTATCACATAAAATGAGGAAATAACTCATTTTTCTTTGCATTACTATTTTTTTTTTTTGTATCTCCCAACTAGATTATTATGGAACAAAAAAATAATAAATAAAATTTTGATAATTTTATTTCTATTTTATTTTATGTCTTGCAAGCCTACAATTAAAAATTTTCTCTACAAATCCCACTACCCCATTAGTCAACTCAACAAATTTTAAATTTCCCCCTAAAACTAGCTTTTGGCTTCATGTCCCTAGTAAAGAAAGTTAGTTATTTTCTTAATTCCCTACTAACCCATCTTTTAACATCAAAACTCTAAAATCCTCCCACATTTTCTCTAAGCATATGTTCATCTTCTTCTTCAAACCTTCAAACACTTAACCAAAAATTTCAAAAACTCCCTCTTCTACTTACACAAAAAAATTCGAACCCTCTACAACAAGGTAAGAAATTGTGTTCAAAAAATTATCTTGTTATCCTCTAGCTTATCATCTTCACTTCTTAACCTAAGTTTGATTTTTGGATTGAGGTACACTTAGAAGACTTGGGAGACACCAAGAGCCTTACCATCATCTTGAAAAGGACTTCAAGATTTTGACGATTTTGAAGAGAAATTGGACTATAATGTAAGAAATGGGATTTTTAGTACATTTTCTTCTTCTCTTCTATTTTCCAAAATTTTGATACTCCATTTTCATTTTTGGACTTTTAGGGGCTGACCTTAAGAGTTGTTTTAAGAGTGATCAAAGAGACCCATTTTAAGACATCTACTAGTCTCATTTCATCTACTACACAAGGTAAGCGTAGTTTTACCAATATTCTTCACCTCCTTCTTCTTCCCTTAAATTTTTAACCTCATTTCCTAACTCCTATATGTTTTTTTGGCATTCCTTGACCTAGGGGGCTGACCTAAGTCACTTCTCCTTCAAGAGTGATTTATTTCATCTTTCCAACTTCTAGGTGTTTTTACTTAAAATGCATGTAGTATTTTGATATTGAGCACTTGAGATATATATATATATATATATATGTTATGTATTGCATGTTAATTTTTTGAATCAAGTTGAAAATTTCTCAAGTATGGCTCAAAATGCTATTTGTTGAAAAATAGGTGCATACATGTACACTTTATTGTGATATTTGATGAATTCTTGTGTAAAATGGACTTGTATATGTATGACCCTTGAAATCCATGTTTTGTCTGATTTATAACCTGGAAAAGTCGAGCATAATTGATTAAATTTTAATTTTTGGACTTAAAATGCAAAAATGGAAAGTTGGTGGACTTAATTGCAAGAAAAAAAAATTTAAGGGACCCCTCTGTAATTTTTGAGTTTTGGGATTTTACTCAGGTTCAAAAATGATGTTTAGACATTTTAATAAAGTTTTAAGAGTTTTTAGATAAATAAAATCAACCCTTAAAAGCCCAATGACTAGGTTATAAAAGTTTAGAAGTTTAAGGGCTATATTGCAATTTTCGAAACTGTACCAGACCCTATTTTTAAAATTCAAAATTTTAACTCTTAAGGGACTGGAAATAATATATTTTAAGTGTATTCCAATAATCCAAGTGTTTAGAGCTTGGAAAGTAATTTTATAAAAATTGAGGGACCAAATTGTAAAAGATTAAACTTGAGGACCCAAATGAAATTTCCAGGAATTATACATCCCATATACCTGGAAATACTAATTTAACTATAACATAATTATATTTTGGACCCAAGGTTCAAATTTCATAACAATTGCACCCCTAAAAGCCTTAAAGGCAATTATTTCAAAATGGGACAAAAATGAGATTTTCAAAAGTTAAGGGAATTTATTTTTAAAACTATTTTAGTCCCAATATCCCACTAACCTTAGTGACATTTTCTAACTGGAATCACATTAAAATCCCTTCCGGTTTGTGAGTTCCGATTATTTTAAACTCAGGGCCCGAAATGATAATTTTAACAAATTTGGGGCCAATGTGAGAAATTTATAAAAAAATGACCTCAAAACATTAAAAACCTGAATCTCTGAATAATTTAGAGATTATAGGAACTGACCTCATAATTGTTCAAGGTCGGGACATTTACTTATTCAATTTTTAACCCCAAAAGTATTGATTTTTACAAAACGGGGCTAATTGTAAATTTTCTTTTTACAAGGACCTAACTTAAATTATTTCTCTTTTAAAGAAACAGCCTTGGACCTTTTTACTTTTAATAATGATTTAAAAGATTTTATTTTCTTAAAGCACCTTGACTTATCGGATCGTCTTGACCGATCAATACGCGATCGCGGGGCGACTTCCTCGTCTTGCGATTTCGAATCTATAACGGGACTTATGTTCAACCTAATCTTTCAAGATATCGAAGATTGCTTATCCTCTCGATAATCACCTTCATCCAAATAACTCCACCAACGCCATAATTGCCACTCGCGATTTTCGAAAATTTTCCTGAACTGCTTCCCGGAATCAATAATATTTGACTGCCTGGTTGACTACCTGAACTTGTATTTACTTTCATGTCTGAGTCAACTTGGTGTGTCGAGCTCACATTCGGAATGGATACATCGGGGATGGAACTTGGCAGCTCGGCTGCTATTCCACTCTTCCGGCCCCATCGTCCTAATCACGCAACTGAGGGACGGAGTTTGTCCAAGGGAAACGGGTCGTAGTACTTGAGGTATAATCATGATTATGACAAATCCGAGCCTAGCTAGCTCCACTGTGGATTTTGTCTTTGCCTATGGAGCGATAAGGTGACAGATCTTGGACCATCTTGCTCGGGGAGATACAAGGAAGAAGGAAGGAATCGCTATCTGATCCACACGATTCTGGAGTTAATCGGACCTGTTTGGTTGGCGCTACAAATCCGTACGCAACCGCTACTTATTTTGCATTGGTTGGCGCTACAAATCCGTACGCAACCGCTACTTGTTTTCCATTGGTTGGCCCTACAAATCCGTACGCAACCGATACTTGTCTTGCATAGGATTGACGCTACAAATCCGTACGCAATCCTCCTGTCTTGCTTGAATCACATAGTGCCTGTGTGACCACGAACTGTTTTCTTAAAATTGTATAAGTATATTACTTAAATATATTTCTCACGACGCTTGTGGGCTGTGTGTGAAATCACGCATCATATCTCACGAATTTTTCGTACGACTGTTTTCTTGCATCAAAATATATATCGCCACACTTGCACACGATCATCCATCCACTGAAATTTCTGTCTCAGTCCCTCTTGTTTTCTAACCTTTAGATGGGGACGATGTTGAGGATTTTGACCCGACCGCAGCCCCGCCTATTGAACTTGTACCATCTTTTTGATGATTGTACTTATTTCATGTACTTCTACGGATGTTGAACTCCCTTTTATCCTGCTACTCTTTACACTTTTTGACTGTAATTTGAGGGCATAGGACCCTTGACATTTAAGATTTGGATATGGTGTTCTTTAATCTTTAGTTTTGGCCCGTAAACTTATTTAGGTTATTATGTCGGATGTATTTGGACCTCGTTAGACTTTAAGTTGTAATTGCACTTATGTTTGTTTTATTTCCCATTTTTAGACTGTTTCACTTGGGATTGTTGTATCATTTGTCTAGACTGTTGGGATCATTTCTTTTTAAGTGGTTGATCATCGTCGCGTCGCGTTTGGGGCGTGACATAAATGCTGTAGAGATTTAGCCGTAACCTCATAGGAGCAGCCCCAATCCATACTGATATAGGTGATTTCATCAAGTGTATTCTTTGCGATTCAATATACCAACCATCGTGATATGAATCCATTAAAAGCTTTTAGCTTATCCTCACTTATTTGCAATATAGCTCACCATATACACCTTATAAGGAAAAAATAAAATTGAGCTATCGGACTAACAAGTGACTTGTTATTACCTACATGAAGCTTTTATGTAAGCGGTATAAGAAAATTGAAAATGATATAATCCATCCTTTTGCTTAGCACATCCAATCATCTTGAGGTTGCTCATATCGTGTAAAAAATAATGTGAAGATAGAAAATTCAAAACACAATTTGATGGTTTTACCAATTGAGATACATAAATGAGATTGAAAGTGAAAGTTGGCACACACAAGACCTTGTGTAATGTTAAATTGTCAGTTAATGAAACTGTACCAACACAAGTAGCTGTAGCTGTGTTACCATTAGACAAGTGAATATGTATAGATACAGATGTAGAAGGACTAGAAAACAAAGAATTATCACAAATCACATGATCAGTAGCACCTGTATCAAGAATCCATTTGTGATTAAGAATAGAATTAACACAACAAGCAGTAGAAGAGAATAGAATTAACACAACAAGCAGTAGAAGAGCTACCTGACACAGTGGGAATTGTGTGTAAAAAATTTTCAGAATGATTTCCTTGAGTAATGGTTGTTGCTGCAGAATGAATAACTTCTGAATTATGAGACAAATGACTCTTTGCATAAGCCAATAACTAATCTAACATTTCTTTGGACAAAAAAGGGTTATCCACAGAACATTTTTGTTGAGTGGCAGGGGAGTTTTCTGAGATTGTAACAGCATTGGCAGCTGAATCTTTAGATATTCTAGGACACTTGAGATCTTTCCAACCAAGATAATAACCTATGAGTTGAAAACACTTGTCTATAGTGTGGCAATTGTATCCATAGTGTCACATCTTGGCTTCTTCTTGTCTTTGAACTCAAATCTTGAAATTTTTGTTGTATTGCCATCATAGCTACTTAATCGATTGGGACATGAAGAGACATTAACAACCAGATTATTTATGCCTCTTTGTGATGTTTCTTGGAGCAACAAAGAGTAGACTTTAGCAAGGGAAGGCAGGGGAGAATTCAAAAATAACTGACTCCTCAATTGAGGATAAGATTCATGCAATCTAACAAGAAATTTAATGACAGACTCATTTTGTTGGGTGGCTGCCATAAGAGCAACAATGTTACAAGAATCTGAACCACTAGAACATTTCATGATGGGCCTATGATTTATATATTCATCCCACAATCCCTTAAATTGATTGTAGTAAATAGTGATGGATTAGATCCTTGTTTGATAGAACTCAAAGATTTTTCCCGATGAAAGACTCTTGGTCCATCACTACGAGCATACCTCATCTTGAGTTCATCCAAAACCTCTTGGGCAGTGGTGAAGTAGAGCAAACTTTGACGAATGTCTTTGCAAATGGAATTCAATAGCCAGGATATGACTAGATTATTTGCTCGCTGCCAAGAGTTGTACAAACCAACAGAAGAAGATGGAGGCATTAGCAGGGTACCATCAATAAAGCCATTTTGTTCTTGATATTCAAAGGCCATAGAAACAACCTGGTTCCAAGAGACGTAATTCTCTCAGGTGAAAGGCTTATAGACAATAACTGCTCCGGAATTCTCACTAAGGTGCAAGAAATATGGAGAAGAGGATCATCAGATTGATGATTAACAGCAGCAGCCATGACAACTTCAAAGAAATCTTGAGACCAAATTCTTGAACGAATAAGGATTTGTGAAGAAATTAAACTAATGGCAAACTTATGAAGAATAGAAGAAAAATATGGAAGCATTTAGAACTTGATAATGGCGGAAAGAGAACCAACTGATACCATGTTGACAATGTGAAACAACCATTAATATAACTGGAGGAAAATATTATTGATGATAATGAATATTAACAAAGATCTCTGAATGAATACATAACACATCTTATATATAGATATTAGCTATACAACTAACTAAATAACTAACTAACTAAATAACTAATTGTGGAATGAAATACAAATGTACATGAAATGATCAAACTACACCTGTTTATTGGGAAAAGCTGAAATTGTATCTTGACAGTTTCAACTTTTTCAATTTCTTTTTATGTGTATATGTATACATGTATTATTAATTTACACATTGGCCCGTAGCTAATTTGTTATTGAATTAATACCTACTCTCTAGCTTTGAAACTCTAATTATATTTAGACTTAAGTTAAACGGAATTTAGCCTAAGATAATAAAATCAGGCTATATTGAATATTTGATTTATAAATTAAATCAATATTTTCAGCAAATAAATTAAAATACTTAATACTCCAACAATAAAAGAAAGTAGAATTTTTACTTGTATTACACAGCTAATTTATTTCTTTTGCAGAAAAAAAATAAACTAAATTAAAATACTTCTAATCGCCAAATTGGAAGCAATAATTTAGATATAACAAAGCTCTTTTTTTCAACTTTCACGTAAATAAAAATTCACGAGTCCAAATGTAACAGAAAACTCAAATGTGAGAAATGTAAACTTCCTTCATTAATTGAATGGATGCAAGATACATAGTATGTAAAATGGCAGCTGATAGTTTGTTAGGAGAGTTAGTTAAGTTTGTAGCAGCTTTTCTAATCGTACACAATGTTGGAATTGTGTTTGCAAAATGGGTAATGATCCGATTTTGACCAAATAATTAAGTGGTTTCCATTAGAGAAAAATGGAATTAAATTATATGTAAAAATTCTACTAAGAGATTAGATGAGAATAGCATTTAGAATTTCTCAAAACCAAATCCGGGTGAATTAGAAATTAAAGCTAGAAGCTAAGTTAGCCACTTAATATAAATAAATGGTATGAAAATATTTA